>SSHR01001750.1:0-18768 GCA_006518225.1 Fusarium neocosmosporiellum
AAAAAACTACTAGTTAATTAGTTTTTTAAAAGCTAACTACTAACTAAACTACTAGTTACTAATAAAAACTAGTAGTTTTTTTTATATAAACTAACTAACTAAAGTAAGGCTAAAAAATAACTAATAGTTTAGTTAGTTAAAAAAACCTCTAACTAACTAAACTAGTAGTTACTAAATTAGCGCCTAGTTAGTTAAAAACTAGCCTAGTTAGTAGTTAGTTTTTTTTTAACTAATTAACTAGTAGTTTTTTTGCAACCCTGGCTGTCCTTATTAACTTGGGGGGTTGTCTAGTTATCGTTGTTCTATATCTTGAGCTTATTGAGCGTATTTATGGCTGACGGTCTATAGGTGTGCTTGTCTGCTGGATTAATCTCTGGGTGAAGTATTGTGATATAGATAATATGTCGATTCTGTCGCTATATTATAGAGAGGATATTATTGTCTATAAATTTAACAGGGAGAATTTAATATATCAGGACATCCATTATAGCCTTCCTCTTACGTATAATTATTAGCTAAATATCTATTATAATAAAAGTAAAGGATTAAAGCATTTTTACTTATATTTATTTTACTCCTTTTATTATCTCTAGAGGAGGATAAGCTAAAGGGTTTATACTAGCGTCTCTCTTTATCCTCGACCTAGATGGGTCTTTATAGTGAATGTAAAGACACCGCGATCTATCAGCGCGGTGATGACTCCTTATTCTGGATGCCTTCATTGGGCACGGCGCCTTTGCTTCCAGGGCTTATTGTGTTAAATTCAAAATGAAAATGGCTCCTTTAACGCCTCACTTCGCGAATATCTTTTGGTCTCACAGCTCAACCCCTGAGTCTAGCCATTGACTTCACTGACTGGCCATCCATTCAGTCGGAGCCTTACCAAACGATCCAACTCAGTAGCACCATCCTCCTGAACGCCGTTTTCCTCCATATCTCGCAGCATTTTATCGATGTAGTCCCCTGCTGCAGAGAGGTGCAGAATATGGGCAATCGCATAGTGGATGGCGAGTAGGCGAGGCGAAGGAGGGTCTATACTTCGGCTTTCTGTGAGATATAGTGTTCGAGTGACAGGGAGAAGGCCCCTTAAGAGCCTCGGCGGGCGGAGGGTATTAATTCGATAAGTATGCGCTTGCTGGTTGTCAATGGGCTCGAAAAAGATTCGGAAGTCACCGAACCACCTACGCAGTCTAGGGGTCAGGGTCATGGCGTTGCGAGGTCGATCAATGTCGGTGCCTTCAACTAGGAATGCAGCACCGCTGTCGAACATATTAAGAATCGCCAGCGCAGCTTGCTTGGAAGGGTTCTGAGGAAAGTACTTAGCAAGGAAGAAACCGTGTTAAGGGAGAGTTCATACCAATTGTGAGCTTACATTGACCTGCGTAAGTAAATGTGGCAGGATATGTGCCACCTCAAGAGTATCAGAATCTTCTAGTATAAGAGGGATTCCATCGTCGTCACAAGCCTGGTCACCATACATGTCGATACGTTTAAACGCCTCGTCCTCGTCAAACCAACGCGATATGACGCAACGATGGCGATCTCGGATTAGACAGGCACCGCGAAGAGCTGACACTCGTTCTGGTGTTCCAGCAAAACTATGCCCTTCTGACTGGGCTCTCAGGACTGCGGAATGGGTTGCAGGCGAAGGCTGTGGAGTCTTCCTAGTAGAAGCCTTCACTGTGAGAGTAAAGATGGTTAGAGATAAGCGGCAAATGAAGAAAAGTCAAGAGGCTATACATGGCAAAAAGAAGTTATCGAATAGATACTCGGCGAAGTTGAATAAGCAAGTGCGAAGTTTGGCTTCTAGGTCGGTGTTACTTAAATTGATGGCCTCCTCCCTATCCATGGGAAGAGCTGCAGATTGAAAGAAGGCGCGTAAGAAGTTATCCTTCGATGCTTTAGAGCGCGTATATTCGTAGGTGAGACGGATAAGTTTTACGCGATCGTAATTACCGTTGTTGTTTGTCGCATTTCCAGCTGAGGCAAAAGGGAATGCGCACTCCACAAGTTGCAGTGCTAGATGGTCCTATAGGCTGAATGTGACATTGTTGCTGCTGCTAGAAATATCGAAATGGTTGATAATTTGGTAGAACCGACGGTTGGCTGAGAAGCGTAGGTCATGTGCTAAGGGAGACTGTGCAGAGAAATCAATGATGCCTTCGAGAGACGATTGGTGACGATGAAGGGCAGATGCAGGTGCCATCGCCGTGGGATAGCGTTTGCGATGTGCAATGGTTTCATCAGGGGGCCTAGTGTTGTTAAAGGTGGAAAAGTAAAATGGCGTGATTGGGAGGAGAGGTGGAGAGTTGTGATGTTTTTGGTAGGCGGTGAGGTGTGATAAGAATGATAAGACAGCAGAATTACCTAAGAGGCTAGATGAAGGCGGTCAGAGTCGGCAGATTAATAATGTCCGCTCTGATAGGTCGTGACTCATATTGATTGGAAACACCTATCCAGCCGCCAGGCACTCCAATCGGTGTAATTGAGCGTGGATGCCCACCAATTCATCGAGAAACCGAGTCTATCACCCTTTCGTTGTAGTATTGACATTCTCGAAATCGAGGAGAAAATCGCAAATCATGAATGTCGTGGGGGCACCAGACTTTATCAGTCGCGAGCTCTGGACATGGTTATTGAGGCGAGAGACGAGAATTGCAGTGATGCGTGATACTTCGAGCTGCCCCCGGTAGGAGAGAAAAAATTCACGTTAGGCTCAAAACACTTAACAACCTCGCAACGATACCCAGCGAGCAGATGTTTGCTCGGTGTCTCTGCGGCTGCGGAGGGCAGACGGGATGCATGATCTGCCGGGTAGGCACCATATCTTGCACCTTGATATCCAGTTCTCAACACACAGTCAAAGGAAGCATGGGGATATGCCCAAGATCACCTTCATTACTTGAGTCACAATGTCTATTCTTTATGCTTCATTTTATTCGAATTTCACGTTAGAGTAATTCTCAACTCCTCCCTTAGCTATAGGGTAAAAACTGGATTCTCCGCGGTTGGCTTAGCTAGCCTGCTAGTTTGGATCTACCATTTCCCACTCTGTTTAGCCGTAGGTTTGGATTTGCATTGGGCAGCGTTTAGAAGAACTTGCAGGGATGTTTGAGCTGGCGAGTAAGGTCTTGTTTCCATGCGGACAATGCCAATTTGCGCTTACAGAACCTTTGCCAATAGGCCAGCGCACACAGTCTAGCCAACATCGTGCTGAGAGAAATTAAAGCCCGTTTCCATCCCTTTGAGAGAGTGCTGCCGAGCTGTATCTACTGGGAGCCATGGGGACCGTCACCTGGCATGCTTGCTACTGCTCGTCCGTATCCAAAACGATATATCGCAGAGACTATTGGAGATTATAGGTTAATTGAGGGAGCCAGAACGTTCCTTCAGCAGCCGTTAGTACCTTCCACCCTTTAACCTTCAATCGTCCGACCTGCTCAGCTTCTGCCAGCCGAGTTTCGTGCAGATGATAAGGATGATAGACGCCGAGCAAAGCTGTGCTGATACGATGTCGAGGACCCGCGAAAGAAGTCCTTCTAATTGCACACGGCTCTCCATTCGACTATGTGACAGCAGTTCCTGATAGAGGCTTGGTGGGCTAGGCCTTGATAGCGGAATCAGAGGTGCACAAGATTGAGGCTGGTGCTACCCTTGACGTCGAGCCCTGGGGTCGACCAATATTTTCTGATGAATATGCTGACCCAACCAATTCGGCTTAATGCTAATCAACAGTGAGTAGTCTCGCTTTGTTGGTAGGTTCTCGGCGGTTCCTGCAAGCCATTTTTTGATTAGCTTGACCATTGACCAGATTCGAGTGACAGCATACATCCCGGCCCATCGTCCTATGGAGCACAGCGGGCACTCTCAACATGACTTTCAAGACGATGCAATATGGCTGCCGATAGAATTTGCTCGAGCATATATACTTCTTGATCCACGGCCGGCTTGACGGTGGAGGTTGGGATCTGAGGGTGTGTGTCTCCCGTGAGCTCACATCTCTGGCTCTCGTACGTGCTTTGCGCTACTCGTGGATGCTTGGTTCCAGCCGTTCTCTTGTGTGGGTAATTAAAACACTTACTGTCAATGAGCAATGTAGTGGAAGTGGAAATAGACTCGGCCTGGCCGGAAAATATGTCCAGAGCATGGAGTCTATAATTCGGAGTCATGTTAGAGTTAAGATTTAGGAAGCGGACTCACATATGTGTTTGTAGCACACAAGTACAAGACTTGCACTCGCGCATAAGCGTTATGATCAGCTTAAGCACCAGAGTCTGAGTGTTGGAGCTAGACTGGTGGACTCTTTGTCTTCTACTAAGTGGCTGAGGGGGTTCTCTATAAGTAATACCGATACGTTTTATATTACCTCAATTGGGGGTTTGTGAAGAAGCACACTCGTGCATTCATATTCTCCATTCATATTCTCCATTCATATTCTCGTTTGGTACATGAAGTCACGATCCCGATACTTTAACACGGAATAGGGGCTCACGAAACAATCTCATAGACCCAGACTCATTCTACTATATCTATGACGCCTTGGTCGTTCACAGGATCAAAAAGCACACTTGGAGACACACAGCAACATTAAAACCCAATGCTGTAAAACACCGTAACTACCTAATGACCCAGAATCATATGTGCCACCAAGACAAGTCTCGGCTGAAATCTATGATGAGGGCTAGGATGTATGTTTGCCTACAATAGGTACATAGGTCAATCTCTGTCACTGAATTGAATGATCCAGAATGCTCATTGAGTACACCAGACAGGCATGCACCAGCCAGTGAACAGGAGCGGACACAAGAAAAGACGAATGGTTTGAAGCGTGATATGGCCAAAAGCAAGGCCACAGTTAACACACTGTGGAGCGAGGTTATTACAGTGCTGACGGGGATAGAAAAACGGGAGGTCAAAATGGAGCAACTGGAGGTGTCGGAAAAGAACACTTGTCTTGAAGTTACAGCCACAGATTTTACAACATGCGCGGAAAAGCCCAGCACAACCAAACACCACAACGACGAGAAGGATATGTATTGCCTCCAGGGATCTCCCGCAGAATCTGACTCTTTGAGCTTCTTAAATCTCCCATCGTTGTCTCCCATCATGACAACCAACCTCACCATGAGGCCTTCCGAACCTGGTCGTTAAGTCCTTCAACTTGATAAAGAGTAAGTTGCCATCCAGGTACCAAAGGAAACACACGCGTTGGATTGCTTAGGGTGCACGAAACTGCGAAAGTGGCCACGAATAAGCACCACAGTCAACGCGGCCGTTGCTCCTATTCAGCCCCACGTGGGTATGAAGAATAGTGGTTGGATTTCAAAGGTCGGGTGGCATGTGAGCCAGAAAATTGTCGTCTTCGCGAAGACTAATGCCAAAACCCATGGCTAGAAAGGCCAGAACAGAGCCAGCCTCTAGTGGCTAAGAAGGTAAGGTGATAATCCAGTATAATTGAGAGCCCATCGACCGGTCTAATGAGCTCTCGCTTGTGATCCAGTAGTTGCACTAGCGTTTAAAGGCACTGTATTTAACTATCGTCATCTTTGTACTGTTTCTCTTGTTGTGAACTTCATTCCCCATCATTCAAGTGTGCACTAGCCCTCTAATCAGCGAATTCTCGCGACCCTTTGGCTGTCTTCACCCTTAAAGGCTTGCTGGGTCAGTTGTTAATACTCACGGGACTTGGAGCCATCCTGGCCGACTCAGTCAAGGAAATCGTATCGTTGAGACGTACTGAGCCGCTGTTGGACCAGTTTCTCACTTCTTCTACTCCGTGTAAGGGAGATTACACACTTGGGCTTGCTGATCGACCATTTACATCACATATCGCACCTTGCCTCCAGGCCACATCTTTTTCTGTCCCTGCAGGCTCACAAGGCGTCATCTTGACAGAATTCCTGACCTTTTTGTTTGCGGCGTGCGCGGTCTGGCTGATGACAGATGCCTCAATCATACGCTTTCACATCACGGGCCCATTGAGTGCGAATCGATATGACGATTCGCCGCTTGATGAAATGCGTGGGTCTGATTGAGGTTTTACTGGCTCATTTATACCACCATGAGCTACCTCACAAGCCCGTGATCCTCATCCGCATGCGAATCGCCCCTGGGGAGATTCCGAAACTCACTGTTGTCGATAGTATTGTCCTGTAGCTGGTTATAAAAGTGCTAATATTACGCGCAAACGGCGGCGACGATGAGGACAAGAATGACTCTGGCGCCGACACTCTACGCACACAGGGTGGTAGGCTCCTTTTCCTGTTATCCTCGAAACACCTCGTCCTTATGGTTAACTCGATGTACTTCCTCCTCGCGCACACTTTGCAAGTATCAACACTATCCGTGAAGTACTACTTCCACTCCTCGAAGTCGGCTTATTTTGAGTGATGATATATATAGTAGCTCAGGGATCACCATACCTCCCCCTGCTTGGTCAATTCCATACGGGAAATACTAGCAGTCGTGCAGAGAGTACTGGCCCAGAGCACCAATACCTACATTCTGAAATATCCGTGGTGCTACGGAGCGGCGATCTGGCCCTCATACGACGTCATGGATATATTGCCCGCCCTGTATGTCTTCAGAATCGCCACTTCGTTGTCAGTCATGATATCTGTTGGCGATATACTCTCCACAGCCATGATGGCCGAAATCCTTGGTCATACAGACGATGGATTCCGAACACATCACCCCTTGGCCGGCGTTAGCTCCACGTTGTCAATCCACTCTATCAAAATGGCCATCAGTCACATCTTTGTCACTCTCTGAGCGGGGTGGTTGGCGTTTAGCAACTAGTTCATATGAGATAACTCCTGCATCACTCCACCATGATTCCCGTCTGCCGGGTGGTAGCCGATTGTCAAGCTACTGGTAGGATCCCCCGCCAGTCTCCATTGCTGCTTTCATGGCCACTGTATTGTCTTTCGTCAACCTGTGCTTCAATATTTCCATCCCCTTCTGGCATGCAACCTTGGTCATCATGACCAGAGTAGTAGAGCATGCAAGACGGAGTACCCCCGCAAGTAATGATGGAGGTTAATTGGCCTGGAAGAGTCGGTTTTGGTCATGCCCTCTATTATGTTGACGTACATGTCCCAAATCGTTCCCGTTCTCATTGTGTGAACTTGGTGATGCAACGCTTTCAAAGTGAGTCATCAGCTACAATCATGAGCTTGAGATGTGCCTACCATGAGACTATACAGAACTGCTAACCCGTGTGCACTAATGGCGGCAGTCTCGATGCCAGTCTCACCGTGTTTTATGCTCGCCTTCCAGTATGTACCTGATGCCACCATCTTGATCTGTGTCAATATACCTTGTGATTGAAGACTAGGGAGTCGTCTGTGTCATTCGCCCTCCGCATGATTATCCCCCTTGGTGTCATAGTAGTGAGACCAGCAGGATTGACTAAATCATCAATATAGTGAGTCTACTACCTCGTATACACGGGCTGAAATGCTAGCTGAATAGGATATGCAGAACTCCCTCCACCTCTTTTCGTGCTTATTTTTGCCAGCGAGCGTCAAATGGAGGATAGCCCATAGCTTGTCACCGTGCGAGGCTCGTGAGGGAACACAACTCTAGTGGTACTCTAATCGAGTTCACGCTATCTAATGTAGACTTATCTTGGGGATCTTGTCACGGACATCTCCTGGCCATGACCACGCCTCCCTGCCATGGTGAGTTACTGTGCTTCCCCAACCGATCCTTCTTCCTCACCGCCTTGTCGTAGCAGTTCTTGTCCAAGCCCTGTGCTATCTTCCATTCGTTCATCACCACCCCGCTCATCAAGTAAGAGTAGGTTAGAGTCTGACGATTTGGGCTCTTTCGATGTGGCGAAACCGTTCCATATGGGGTATGCGCTAGGCATGGGCCGGGTCATAAGCCGATCTGTTCTGATCACCGCACGGCCCAGTTCTTGTTATGCCTCTACGGTGTCTCGGTAGCTTCCAGGCTCGTGATGTTGACAAAAGTTCAAGAGTACCTACCGACAATTCGAGTGCTGCGGATGATCGCCCATCTCTGAAATTACTTGTATGGTGAAGGGGTCTTGCAGTGAGAGATTAATCCCCCGTGGCCGGCTCTTGGCTAACGTGGGTGGGATTGTGAGAGGCAAACGGTTTTGTGTACATGATCCATACCAGATCGAAGTCCTCATGGATGGGTGAGTAAGATGCAGATCAGCACGGTCATAGGCGCTGGTTGATGAATGCGGACAGGATCATCATCACAGCCCTGCACAGTCCGGGAATTTTTATGATGAGCTTCGTGACTTCTTGGAAAGAATCAATCAGCGAGGACTTGGGAATTACAGATCTAGCATGGCCGACTAGGTTCAAACGACCAGGCAAACCATCAAAATCGCAGTTATATAAGCACAGGCCCATCCACCAATACGATGGTGAAGTTGCAGAGAAGGAACCAGACCGAGGTGATCGCGAACATGCCCAGAAAAAAGTATATCCATGACCACGCCTAAGTTCGCAATTTCAGTCTGGTACAAATACTCGTTTCATAGAGAGATCGCTGGTCCCCAGGGCAACATATCCATGGATGAGCTCATGGCCGTGATCAAGTTGTCAGGGGTCCAAGCAACAATAATCAGCAAGAGAGCACAAGGATACCACTACTGGTAAGTTCCACCCATAAGTCGAGGATATTTCCTCAAGTCTAGGATATCTTGAACCACATTTTACGCAGCGAACTGGTCTCTCCATGCATAAACCCCTGAACGTATGCGTCACCCCAGAGCGCAAAAGTGTCATCGCATTTCTCGCCCTGCGGACGAAGAACAAAAGGGACGCCGCAACCTTCAAATTGACAAATCACATCATCCTCAACCGATCCAGGAGGTACCAGTCCCATATAACCACCCTTGGTTACTGCAAAAGTGTAGGAGGCCATGATCAAACCCCAGCCCTTGGTGGGCTTGATGCTCGTATCCCTTTGCTCGTCAGCCAAAATATGTTCAAGTTGCCCGCCCTCCGCCGAGTTCTTTGCGTAGTCAATCAGAGCAGTGACTAAATGCTTTGTGCCTACAGCTGCTGGGGAGCCTCTGTCGTCGTGGTCCATGATTCGCGTTCTCCAATGAGCGTCTTCACGGCTCATGCCAGTGGGATACGGGTCAGGAACGAGTTCCTCCGCCATCTGAAGGCTCGCCGCGAAGTTGCTAGACCAGTGTTGCATCACCCACTCTGTTCCAATTTGGCCAGATACTGACTTTTCGGCGCTCCGCATGTCGAGTTCTGATACTGCGAAGATGGTGTCTATTTTGCAGCCCCTGACGGATAGAAATCGGCGCCTGGGGCAAATATGGCATTCCAGTTGGCAATCCCTCCACCTCTCACGTTCTGCTGCCCAGCTTCCGAGCCGTTTCTCAGTCTCAAGACCAAGGTCGGGGACCCAAGACGGTAGGAAGCCTGAGATATGACACATGCTGCTTGGAAGGCGCATGGTCGGCTGTCTGTATGCTAGCCCGGCCAAAAGTAAGAGGTTGATGCACTTCCCGCTTGCGAGATAGTAGCACGCCACGTCTGTGTATACTTTCTCACAAGAAATTGTTGGATCGTAGTTTGGCTGCAATGCCGGGACGGCAGCGTCCGAGCAGAGACCGAGCAACGCATACACTGCATCACGAGGATCGGTTGCTTGTCGGTGGAATGCTAAGTCAATGACCTGGGCTAGTCTCGGCCGCTCAGGGACACCCGAACTTGAATGATGCGTCTTTAGTCTCTCGACCATGTGGGTGAAAAGTCCGAAATTCGCCAGGGCCCGGGTGATGCGAGAAGCCAGCTCCCTCCGATCACCATCGTTATCATTCTTCTCGGTTAGGACAATACTGTCACCAGCAATGGCTTGTTTTGCAACAGACGCTAGATCTTTCCACTGGAGGCATGCGGTGCCATAGATAAGGAGCAGTGACTTGGCCAAGGCAACCTCCTGGAAGATCCAGGCCCGCCCCCAGTATAATTGGGCAAGAATCCCGAACAGGGCCTCCCACATCGTGGCGTTGGACCCGTCGGAAGGATCGAAGACAAGATCCTCCCCTTGTGCAATATTTTGCTTCAGTCTGTTCATGAAATCCCCTATTGGGAAGGTGTTGCGACCCCCGAGGTGCCCAATGACGAGTGTCGCCCGAGTGTAGATGTCCGGCATCAAAGGCAGCTGGTGTCGTTTCTCAAGAGCATCACGTTGGTTGATGCAAATGGCATCGATCCAAAGATACCGCGTCCTGAAAGGGACCAAAGATTGGATAGCCGTGG
The DNA here is from genome assembly GCA_006518225.1 of Fusarium neocosmosporiellum. NCBI lineage: Eukaryota > Fungi > Ascomycota > Sordariomycetes > Hypocreales > Nectriaceae > Fusarium > Fusarium neocosmosporiellum. The sequence goes on from SSHR01001750.1 coordinate 10,266, forward strand.
CACAGTTGAAAGTAATACGAAGGGCGCGAGGTCCCTGTTGCGAGGATAGCTGGATGGTGCACATATCCACTTGATCGCTACCCCAGAGATAGGACAAAGGCCAGAAAGGTGGTGCTTCATCGAGATGTACTATCTCCAAGGTACAGCAAACTGTTCCCGAGATCACTTCTAGCTTGAGGAGCCGGATTTCTTTCGGACGGATCAAGGGGGCGTACGGGTAATCGGATTTAGGACACGGTTTATCCTCATCAAAAGCGCTCGGGAAGCTGATGATACTCTCCGAGAGATTAAGTTTCTTATCCAATATGTGAAGTTCGACGAAGTGGCCAATGAGCAGTGCCATGAGCTTGGCCATCGTCCATCTCGGAGATACAACGTTCATTTCTGCGCGAACCGAATTGAGAGAGGAGAGTAAGATAATGGTGTAAGTGAGTGACACCAATAGCCAAGGGTTTGGAAATATGGCGAGAAGTGGCCACGTCCATGGCGGCGGGTAGTGGTTCGTCAAATTGTTGGCCACGAGGAAGGCAATGAACCTGAGGGCTCCGAGCTGCAACCACCACGACTCCGATGGTCGGCCATAGTGGAGCTCAAAATCTCTATGCAGATGAAAGTAAAAGAAAAATTCAAAGAAACATAGGTATGCATATATGACCAGTCCTAGAATGTTGCTCAAAGCGACCCAGAGAGTAGCGCTCTGCTGGAGATCGACTGGAATGACGAGGCTGGAGCACGCGGAGCACAGTATGCCTGCCCCGACGCCATTGAGGACAAAAGAGAATCCGGTTTCGAGGATGAGACGGACGTTTGATGGGAAGCGTGGATGATCCAGTTCCATCGTCATGACGCTGTTATGAATAGATGAGAAATAACGGGTGGGGATTCCCACCGGCTCTCGAGAGAAGCCGTGTCAGCATAGATCGGAATAAAATGCCGCCGTGGTTAGAAGGCTGAGCAGAGTACTCCGTAGGTAACGGCAAAAACCCTGAATGTGCAATAATCCGAGTGGCGTTGTGGCTGTAAGCTAGTTACGTTGGGCCGTTGGTTCTGTTTGTTTTGCCATCTTGCGCTATTTACCGTTTTCTATCTGCTTGCCTCTGTCGCCACCTTCGAAATGCCAGTCGAGCCCATCTCATTTGGTATTGGGACGGCCTTAGCAGGACTGTCTTTGCTCAGCGCCTTCGATGGGGCTGTCAACGGATGGAACGCCCTTTCGCAAGTGTTCAGGGAAGACACCAAGCTCTCCTACCTTGCTCTGCAATGCTACGTGGAAGCGTTCAAATTTGAGTCTTGGGGGGAACATTGTGGGATCAAATTTGAGGCCCAGGGACTGGTGTACAGGCTTCCACCCGGAGAACAAGAGACCTGTGCCCGATTAGTCGCCCAAATCATCCAACACCAGAGGGTAGCAGGCCAGAAATTCCTAGACCAGTACGACCTCGAGACATCGGCACCTGAAGGCAGCCCAAAACGCTACGACGAATGGATAAAGGCACTCGAGAGCGAGAAGCTCAAGCGACCAAGAACCTCTTGGAGGAGATTGAGATGGACGCTTTCGCATCGAGACGAGTTTGTCCAGCTGCTAAACCAACTTGTCAAGATGAATCAAGATCTTTGGGACATAGTTCGCCCGCATATGGATGAGGCTAAAACGCCTGGTGTTCTTTCTTCGATCCTGAAAGGAGTTGATGAAACATGTTTGGAACTCAAGGCTAACTAAGTTGATCAGACGCAAAGCGCCGCTGCCCTTCTGGATGTCATTGCTAAGTTTTGGCAAGATAATAGGCCCAAGGATCTGGATCAAGAGAGGCTCATCGAGCGTGCGGCTGAAGGGGTTTCTGAGAAGTTGGCGTTACAAGAGGCCACTGGAGATCAGGGACGCCCCTCAGCTCTCGTCCAGTGACTCGCGGAAGTGAGAAAGGTCAAACAACAGAGTGTTACAGAGGCAGCAAAGCAGGCAAATATGATCGATCTTGCTGCTCTGGAAATATTCTCAACCGACAACAACCCGATCGCGAACCCTGATCGTGTCTTTGGCCGCTACGAGGTCCGTGAGAGAGCTCCGGCGCCAGTCATGATCGAATGGAAGCACGTCAGCGCAAACGACACCGCCAAAGCAGATATTGTCACTCGCATCAGAGCTCTAGTGACCCTTCTGTGTTCAACGAACCACCCTGAGTTCTGTCGCTACCCATGTCTTGGCATCTATTTTGATCGGAATTACGAGGAAGTCATGAAAGGGAATCAGCGACTTGGGCTCGTCTATCAGCTTCCACCTGGGTCGCTAAGGGGGGAAAGCGAGCACCACTGGGTGATCGATTTCAGCTTGCGTACAGATTGGCCGCGGCCATGTCTCTACTACACGCTTCGCACTGGATCCACAAGTCTTTTCACGGCGGCAATGTCCTTTTCAACCAAGATAGCGACATAAGTCGCCCGTACATATGTGGCTTCCAGTACAGTAGGCCATCCGGTTACGCGGTTTAATTTGAGAGCAGCCCCTTGGAAGAGGCCGAGATGAAACATTATTTTCACCCGGGTGTTTCCTAAGGCTGGTCCAAGATCAAGGAGATCTACAGCCTTGGCGGTCTTCTGGCTCACTTAACCCATCAAGGGCCGGGCTTCAACTATAACAAAGGACACAATAGCCATACTATCAACGTTGAGCATTGTCACGACTGGATTGTCATGTAATCGCTCGGTGTGGCTCCCCAGGGAAAAGGAATGATCAAGCCAATGGAAGCCCCCTCGGGGGTGACAGGTACCGCGCTGCCCCATGGGATGCGAACAGCCGGCCCTGGTTCCCATGTCAACTAACTCCATTCGCCAGACACTTTAGATTTATACTGAACGGAACTGGAGGTCTCATACAGCGGAAGTAACACCGGCAGATCGTCAGGCTGGGCGGAAATGTTCACTCCCGCCGAAAGCCGAAAGGGGATTTTCACATGAGTGCACATCACTCGCCCAGGTGCTTGAACTTGATTTCAAAGGGCAAGTCCACAATCGCCTAGTCAGTAGAGGCCCTGTATCATGATTTCAGACGTACATTGTGTCGCCGAAACGCCTCGGCGATGTCACGATGTTTCTGAGACATTGCATAATACCGCATACCATACCCTTGGTCTTGAACCACCTGCAAATCCCTGGTAGAAGCGACGGGAATGGCGGCGATGATTTTCAAGCAGGGAGAGGAGACCGCTTGCTTTGCGCAAAGGAAACACCGCCAGGGAGGTTTCCAATATCTGGAGGGTATAGGGTTGACGTGTGGATGCTCTAGTAGTTTTCCGGCAAGCAGTCAAGCCGGTTGATCATTTACTGCCTGTTCGTTGGAAACGCGACAATCCAGGTAGGTGATTACTCGCCGGCCTGCCTTGTTACTAACTCGAAATACGAGAGACATCTTGGATGAAATTGTCAGGAAGCATTGCAACCATGAAATCCATTCGTGTCTCGTCTACCCCTGGGTGGCAAAGCCCCTTGCCGCCTTTCCCAGCCCCATTGGCCTCGCCCAGCCTCGAGTATCGGCGTCATGACCATCGGCAGGCTATCACCCCTTGCCCCTATAAACTGGAAAACATGTTAAACATGACTGGCAAGAGATTGCAGAGCGCGTCTATCTTTTCAATAGCTTGCTGGATTAGAATGAAAATGTGTGTGCGTGGATTCAGAGCCTGCTGGGCTGCCAGGCAACCACGCAGGCGTGCTTGACGCCTACCATCAGCTTCTTACGGTGCAGTTTACTAGCGCCTCAAGGGCGAATGACACATATGCGTCGCGTTAAACACCTGATGCGTACATCCCATATCTGACTGCATCTCTGGGGAATGATGCGAAGAATTAGTGGAATTTTAGTGCAATCAGAGGAAGCACAAAGACGGGGCAATAATGTTGGGGAACTGCTGACCAAAATCACACAGTTCGGTGCATACGACAATTTGCAATAGTACAGGCTTAGATCCAACATGGCTGATGGATTATCTCGCTGAGGCAGCTTTCAAATTAATATCTACTCCGTGAGTCCCAGAAACATGAAACCGATAACCTTCACGCTCGCACCCATTTAAACGACGAGACTCGGAAGACTTTCAGCCAGTGAGTTTGGGGCTTATCAATGCTTGGTTAAGTTGGCGAATTAACATCTGGCTAGAGGCGACGTGGGTGGTAAGCTGGAAGAAGCCTTATATTATCTCCACGTAGCCGTATGATAAGTAGTTGCCCTTAGCTATGCTATGTAAAATATTATAATTCTAGTTATTATTATTTTACTTCTTATTTAAGTTATTATCTTATGTATTATTTTATTTATTATCTTAGTTATTATGTTACTTATTATGTTACTTATTATCCTCCCTTATACCCTACTTACTATTTCTCTTATTATTTCTTCTATTCTTTACCGACTAACTCACGATAGTGCCTCTCAAACTGTGCAGAGCTAACAATACCAACTTGGACGGCGACGAGGCGCGCATATGCAAACCTCATTCAACGAATTCTATGATCAAGCTCTATATCTTGTGCAGATGACAATCGGTCGACCGAGAGCGGTACCCGCAGATCAGGAGTGATGTATCGTGGGCAGTCAACACGATGATGCCACAACCCATACAGATTGTCATTACAACGAAGTTTATGCCCATGGGCAAATGCTCGTTGCACCTGAACAGCCCGATGGCCAAGCCGCACCGGAGAGACATGAACATGGGAAAGCACGGAAAGATATTGATGCACTCACAGCTGTGGACACAGTGATGAAGAATATGGACAACTGTTTCACTTCAGATACTACTGCTAATCACTGAGTTATCCTGGAACTTGGTGGCTTATTTTTAAGTGGCGAATGCCAACAAGCCGTGTCGTAAAGACGGAGGGGCAGGACCCCGAGATATTAAGGCACGGGGCGGGTCCCTTGGGCTTTCTATGGCTATTCAGCTAGAGGTGCAGTTCTCTGCTTGAAAGGTATGGTATATCTTAATGTCTGATTGATTATCCTCCCTATTGATGTCGGCATTGGACAGCTCCGTAGGGCACGAGAAGACTGAGGCACTCGAATGGCGAGACGAAAGTCTGGACGCTTCAACAGCATCTTCTATCTCTCTGCCGCCCATCACAGTGGTGTACGACCCTTCATGTCTGCGTTCTCTCTCGATCGATTCCATTCCATCCGAGATCCGTCATCAACATATTTTCGTGTCCGTTATATGCCGCCACCATTAGCGGCTTCTGGCCGGCTTGCAAGTAAGAGCTTGGCCACCTTTCCTGGCCTCCTGCTGTAGCGTTTGAAATCGTCGTCAGCCCAAGATCGTCTCTCAACCTCAACTCCACACAGTCCTAAGCAAGTAGCTGTTCCGCCACGGTATCATAGCCTTCCGCTGAGGCGTGTGTCTTGCCTTGCCTATCACTGCTGATTCGACCAATTCAAAGCCTATGCGATCATCGAAAAACTGACGAACTCAAGAGTTTCCGCAAGCTTGAAACCCTTGCAACATGTAAATACATCGGGTTAAGTCACCATCCATCCCACTTGGAGGCTTGGAAACTGCACAGCCTCAACAGGGTGGAGCATATTTCATTATGCGAAAACTCTAACCAACTCCCTCCTGGCGTACCTGGTCAGGCATATCCCAAGGCTCACTTCTTGTTTTGCGCCTGGTTCTATGATTGGCTGAGCTGAGGCCCACAAAAGGGGTAAGATCATAAGAAAAGGCGCTTTACCCAACACCAGATCATAGACAGTTTGGGGACTGTATCTTGCTTCTGATTTATCGTCTTTCAAATACTCTTACTTTGCGCGGATTGAGGAAATTTCCTTCAAATCACTCTGTCTGGTTCACAATGGGACTCTGTGATGTCTGTAGCGAGGCTATAAAGGAAGTCTACTTCCAGCCCCTGAGACGTCCTGCTTTCGAGTTAATTGTCACACATCAGCAACACGATCAACATACCAAAGAGGCCTGCTGGATCTGTAAAAAGTACTCCCTTTGGCTTCAAAAAGATTTCCCAGATATCTTCCAGGACTAGTAATCAGGGGAACTTCAAAGTTCCTTCAGACAATCCCAAGAAGGACAAACGTGGACTCCGGGGGAAAAGAGCTGGCAAGTTCCAATATTGGGCCTTAGACTACAGCCCGTGGACTTCTACAGTCAAGATGAGCTGGTATTAGAGGTCCGACTACTGTCTGTTCAAGGTGAGTGAGGACTTACTCGTAATGTAGAACGGTGTTAACTCGCCAAGAATTCGAATCCTATACGATCCCAGGCACCCGGAGATCAGATCATCTTCATCGAGCCATTTTCACATCAAAACTCGTCGTTAATTGGCTCTTTCAGTGTATTGAGACACACGAGAAATGTCTGGCTCGGCAAAGGCGACTAGCTCCGTGGTATCCGACTCGTCTTCTCCTCCTGGGTCCGGGACAGCGCGACGTACGCCTTATCGTCTCTGCTGAGCGCGATCTACAGAGGCCATACATGACTCTGAGCCACCGATGGGGTAGTTCTGCATACACCAAGCTCACCTCGTACACCATGGAGCAGTTCAAAAGTCACATCGACATCGAAGACCTGCCTGTCTCCTTTAAAGAGACAATTTTTTTCGCTCGATCAATAGGGGTCAGGTATTTGTGGATCGACTCTTTATGCATTCAACAGGATGAGAACAAGCAAGACTAGGAAGTGGAAGCTCAATTGATGTGTAAAGTCTATTCTCACTCATTTCTCAACGTCTCTGCAACCTTGGCCAAGGATGACACTCGGTCTCTTCATGATCAATCAGCCTCGGGTTCTACCGGTAGCTCCGCAACTACAGCCCGTGGCGCAGTGCTACTCATAGGGCTTCTAGTGCCCATCACTGGAGTGGAGTGGGATGACGAGTCCGTGTCAACATTCACAACCGGTGGATATACACTACAAGAAGGCTATCTTGTTAGTGACACACATCTCGATTTAGAGGGCACTAGCGAACAGATTACCGAGCGACTAAAGGAAGGAATTGCTCTGGTTCCTCTTTTCGCAACTGATAAACACATGCAATGCATTGCCGTCGCTTGTACCAAGACTATTGGAGCTGGTTTCCCGATGGCGTACTGCCGTGTTGGCGCATGTCAAATTGAATATCGAAAGCTTCATGCTCAGCAGGGGCTTATCCAGCCCGGTTGGATAGAGGATCCCTCAACCCTATTTTTCGAGGACAAGCCGAGCTATGACCTCGTGCATCCTGTGGCACGCTCTCTTATCAGATCGGTCGAGCTTGCTCTAGCAGCAGGAGAGCAAAGATTAATTAAGCTTTATTGAGTTTCGATGTTCCATCTTATTAAGTACAATTTGGGTTCAGGGAATTACATATAAATATCTCCTTCAAGTATATATATATCAGCTCTGCCCAACGCTTCGTCTACACTATTGTCCTGGGAGCCGAGGAAATGAGGGGGATGAAAGTGACTACTCCCACCCATTCTCACCGTGAAGGTACTGATTCCCTAACTCCAGCTGCGCGAATACCCCGAGAGCTCGATGCAATACTCATTATTACTATTTTTAATAACGCCTCCGTCGTGCACACACTGATAAAACACATTACAGCGTCAAAACCCAATTGGAAAACATAGTAATGGAATACCCATGATGGGAGTAGACACCCACACCGGAAGCGGGGTGCACTCATCTCAAACCTGTATCTTTTTCGTCGCCATAAAACGGGGCAGAGATCCCCCATGGTATCTATGCCAGCATCTGGCTTTGGCGAATGGAATGATTTTTGCCCGTGCGTTGGTTGTAGAGAATTTTATCGGCCTCCGGGGCATGTGCTGGCGTGATGTCGAGCATCAGGACGTTGGACCTATAAGGGTCTATTGAAGGAATCGATTAATCCACAGAGCGCCGACTCTTTCGGTGTTGTTGCGACATTTAAACTCGATCGTGTTCCTTTCTGATCGACAACCCTTTACAGTGGTTCACGGAAGTGGCTCAACGGCCGCAGGCTAGTGCTTATCACAGTTCTTATTTCTCTTCACGTCCTCTACCTGCCTGTCCCCGGTCGATCAAAGCTGTGCTTTATACGTTCAATATGGCTGCGACGACGGACAAGGTAGACCCCATCGCTGTGTCTGAATTGCGTGGGGAATCTGATCAGTCCACCTCGAATCATAACCTCTCGCATGGCTCGATCGAGGGCAGGGCAAAATTGCTCGATGCTACCCCTGAGGATGTCCTCGAAGCAGAAAAGCATATAACCACGCTAAGCTTAGAAGATACTAAGAGGGTAAGTAGCTTTTAAGATGTAGTGAGCTCCTTAATCTAATTATTGCCTTATAGAAAGCTCGCTGAGAATCTTATCTCCTTCTATTAAATAGACTTTAATTTTAACTCTAAGTCTATTAATTATCTTTCTAATTTTATTTAATATCTAAAAGTCTTTAAAAAGCTAAATACTTATATAATATATATTTCTAATATAAAGACTAAAGTAGCTCTCTTAATCTTTAATTCGCCCTATATAGAGG
>SSHR01001751.1:0-43660 GCA_006518225.1 Fusarium neocosmosporiellum
CACCAGCTCCTGCTCCAGCGCCGTCCTGTCCTTCAAGTGCGACTTGCTCTCCATCGGCACCAACAGCGGTGAAGTTGCCAAAGCCCTGAGCAATCATGACTTCAGCCTGGGACAGACCCGTGGCGTCAAAAGGCGTCTGCTTCGAGGTTGCAGAGTTGGCATTCTCAACATCTGAGCCACCAACGGCCGGGTCCACAAGGGGGACGATGCCTCGAAGCTCAGCAGTCGCAGGAAGGCTGGGGTCGGCGCACACAAATGGCACGTCGACGGCGAAAGGGTTGAAGTTTGTCTCGGCAGCGACGAGGCCAATGGCTGCGTCAATGACTTGCTGGTCAGTTCCCAGCTCGGTGATGATTTGGTCGGCAATAGTAAGCTGGAACATGTTAGCTAGTTGTCTCTAGAGAGGTTCCAATTCCTCATTACCTTCTGGCAAGGGCTAGCAGCGGCAAGCAGAGAGCCTGGAATGCTACCAGCGATGGTGGCAGCAACACCAGGATCGCCGAAGCCAGCTTCGCCGAGTGCCTGGACTGCAGCAACAGGCACCTGCTCCTGGCCAAAGCGAGCCTCGGCGTAAGCCAACAGGATGGAAAGACTGAGTGCCTTGGAAAGTGCCATCGTGACTGGTTTCAAAAGACTGAACGTTTGTGTGGTTTGTTACTAACAAGGGGAATAACAAAAGAAAAAACCAGCCAGCGGTGCAGAAGAATAGACTTGAAGAAGAAGAAAGGAGTGGTTGAAACGAATGCGTTCACAGAACTGCAAATAGAGAAAGGAAATAGGAAAGTGGGGGGAGAGGCTTGTGTAGAAGGTGATGATGAGAGAGAAGGTTCATGAAGACGAGACGAGACTGGTTATATACCATCAAGCTTCCTCATAAGCTTGTAGCTAAATTAGGATAAACTCGAGATGACACAGGCTAAGCTTTGAGCTTGAGCTTCATGGCGGCGATCATACATCCTCTGCTGCGGCGTAGTTTCTAAAGGCAAAGTTGGTAACGCTTTCAGGCTTCTCCTAGCGCGTAAACAACCTGGGGTTGCACACAATGCTTCAAGATGTTGGTCAGCTTGGTGTTAGTTGACGAGTTGGGGCTTGATGAGACTGTCCGAAGTCCCCAATTGGCTTAGCCTTGACAAGAACTCGGGCCCCGTGTTGCATCCAGTTCACCACGGACGTCCGAAGCATCGGAGGTCTCGGATGTGTAGATCCCGTCTCCTCGTCAGAACTCGGATACCCCATAGTACCCGGAGAGACCGGTATATTCGGAGCAAAGATTCAGACTCGTTCATTCTTTTGGGGATGACTTTGATTCTCGCCCGATGTCATACACCAGGTGCTTCCATTTGATCGCGCTTTGGCTGCGCGGTGCGGAGGTGAATGAACCCAATGAATAGAGACGACTCAACAGATGGTCATGGCGAAAAGAACGAGGCTGGGTGAATATTGCGAGCTTAGAGCGACAGTTGAATCCTAGCCTGTCTGTTGTTGTCGGAACAGAAGGCTTCCGGTTTTTTGGGAGTTTCGATTAATGGTCGCTTAGCCTGAAGCCGTAGATCAAACAAGGGGCACGGAGCGCTGAGACATGGTCGAAACCACTCCGGTTTGGGTCGCCAACGGCGATACGGGCGGCTTGCCGTAACTCCAGGCGCTGCTATTTTCAATAGCCGACTCTCATCTAGAGGAAATATGTGATTCGAGGCTATGAGCGCTCAGAGCCAAGCCCATGCCAAGGTGCGCCATCAATCAACAAGGTGGTGGATGTCGGCCCGCTTAACGAGCCAAGGCGGAAGGCGAGATGCTTGAGGCGATGACATGAAAGCTTGTTCACTCAGACAATTCGTTTCTTTCTTCAGGCCAGAACAATAAGTCGTCAATCGAGAAAGGGCTGCACCCACTGGCGGCAGTTGGCGGCGTTTCTGTGCTAGACGGCCCAGAGCCGGCAACAGATCCGTCCCAAGATGAAAAATCAAAGTCGCATTCTAGGCTTCCCAGGTCCAGGCTATCAAGCCAGCTTAGTTCTCCATCTGGTAATGACTCTTGGGCTTGCTGTCCTTGGCGCTGTACTCGCAGGTACTCTGTCGGCGTCACTCCGACACACTTCTTGAAGACTCGGTGAAAGTGCCACTTGGAGAGTCCTGTCTGCTTGGCCATCTGACTCAAGCTGAGCCTGGCCTCTGTATCGTCCTTCTTCTCCGCCCGCCGTTGCACAAAGTCGCGGATCTTTCGCACAGCCGCCTCCTCGGGCATGAGCCCCGCCACCTGTGGCTTACACCGTTTGCAAGCCCGGAAGCCAGCCTCCTGTGCGTCGAGCCCGTTCGCAAAGAAGGATACGTTGGCGCGGCGGGCGAGACGAGCTTTGCAGATGGGACGGCAAAATATCTTTGTCGTGCGTACGGCGTAGACGAAGAAGCCGTCGGCGTTGGCGTTGCGGGAGACGACGGCCTGCCAGCGAGACTCGTCATCTTCAAAGAGAGAAACAATAGGGGAGAGGTGTTGTATCTCTGCCATGCTAATAGCTTCGACGAGTGAAAATATCATTTTGGGTTAAGACGTAGGTTGCAAAAGATGAAGTCGAGCAGGTAGGTTGGCGTCTCGATGGTGACGATGGGAAGGAAAAGTGGGTCGTTGCTTCGAATATGACCAATGGTACAGAGCCTACCCTAACTTTCATCGCCTCCTTGCGAATGTTGAATCGCGTACAACTCAATAAGATGGTTCAAATTTAGCGAAATGTGAATGCGATGGATCTATTTACATCTAATTAAGCCCTTGTTGATAGCTACTATAAAATAATTGAGGAGGAGCATGTCCAAGTGACTCGCCGTGATTTAATACCACAACCTCCACAGGTACCATCATCGTTCACCACCAATTGGTGCAACTTTAGAAAGAAACCCAGTGCAGAAAGCCATTCAACAACGTATCATGGAGCAATTGTTAGTCTATCCTTCCAAGAGGCTTTATTTCCGTAGCCACACAGTTGCAGTACCTGAGCGTCCTTTCTCGGAGAGGGCATCCATGCTTATATAGGGTAATCCATGAACGAGACATTGTACGACCTGTCATTCCTCTTTTACTCGATCAAACGAGTCTCAAGCTCCCTTTCGGTTGACAATAGTCTCACGGGTGATCTCTTGTAGTTCATATAGTATAGAAAACTGTCCTGTTTTGTTGAATAGGAGGAGGTCATGGAGATCACAGGACGCCAAGAGGCCACATCGTTAGACAACAGTGTAGAACAACACTGCACGAAAAGACAAATTTCAAGAGCACATATCACTCTCTTGCCTTGCTAACAATTTATTTCATTCTTTATTTGGGTATCTAGTGACCTCATGCCAGCCGGATAGCAACAGACTTGCTCTGTGTGTAGTTGGCGAGCGCAGCCTCTCCAAGCTCCCGGCCGATTCCGGATTCCTTGTAACCACCAAATGGCACAGCATGATGAAGAAGGTTATAGCAGTTCACCCAGATTGTGCCAGCGTGAAGAGAGTTTGAGAACCGGATGGCGGTGCTCAGGCTCTGGGTGTGAACGGCGGCGGCGAGGCCATATGGTGTATCGTGGGCGAGCTGCAGAGCCTCCTCCTCGTCCTTGAACTTTGCGATCGCGCAGACGGGCCCAAAGATTTCCTCGCGCATAATCTTCATGTCGGGTCGCACGTTGGTGAAGATGGTCGGCTCGATAAAGTAGCCCTTGTCTCCGTGACGGCCGCCGCCCGTGAGAACCGTGGCGCCCTCTGCCTTGCCCAGGTCGATATAGCTCATGACGCGCTCATATTGCAGACCGCTGACGAGCGGGCCTTGGAAAGTTTCCTCGTGGAACGGGTCTCCGACCTTGTTCTGCTCTGCCCGCTTCTTGAACGCCTCGATAAACTTGTCGTAAATACCTTCTTGCACCAGAATTCGGCTGCCCGCGCAGCAGATCTGACCGTGGTTGAAATAGATTCCAAAGTTCACCCAGTCGACGGCCTCTTCGATGTTGGCATCGTTGAAGATGATATTGGGCGACTTACCGCCCAGCTCAAGAGTCACCTTCTTGAGGTTGGAGTCGGCGGCCGCCTTCATGATCTGGCGACCGACCAGGGTTGAGCCGGTGAAGGCGACCTTGTCGATATCCATGTGAGACGAAATGGCTGCGCCGGCAACTCTACCGAGACCGGTGACCAGGTTGAAAACGCCCGGGGGGAAACCGGCTTCCTTGATGAATTGCGTAAAGACTAGTCCAGACAAGGGAGTTTGCTCGGCCGTCTTCATCACGATGGTGTTGCCAGTTGCCAGGGCAGGACCAATCTTCCACGACAGCATAAGAAGGGGAAAGTTCCAAGGGATAATCTGTCCACAAACGCCAATCTGCCCGCCTGTTAGTTACGGGACGACCATGTGCCAAGACGTTGTGACCTACAGGCTCGGATCGTGTATAGTGAAACATGTCAGGGGCAATGTCGATGGTTTTACCCTCGACCTTGTCAGCCCAACCGCCGTAGTATCGCAGGCAACCGACAACGGCGTCCACGTCACCGCGGGCGTTGTTGATCGACTTTCCATTATCGAGCGATTCAACAGCGGCGAGAAGCTCACTGTTCTGCTCGGCCAGGTCGGCCAGCTTGTACAGAAGGTGGGCTCTCTCACCGGGCGTCGTGTCCTTCCATGTGGTTTCGAATGCCTTTCGAGCAGCCGCCACGGCGAGGTCGACGTCCTTCTCGGTGCCTTCGTAGACGGAAGTGATGACTTGTTCGTTCGAGGGGTTGATGACTTCGAACTTCTTCTTGTCGACACTCTCGACCCATTCGCCATCGATGAACCTAGTGCGAGTGAGTCATTGCTCTTCGAGGTGCCCTCCAAGAAGATATTCATAGACTGGGGATAGACTGACAGGCCAATGGGTTGCTCGTATGGCCCGGTGACCGGGGTTTCGAGCTTGACAGTCAGGGGAGCCATTGTGATGGATTGGAGTAGAGTCGAGGTATAATTGAATAGAATTGACTCTGGTCCAGCTTGCTTGACATAAATCCTCTCAAAGACCCGCCAAGGAAGGACGAATAGCTCACATTTATAGTTGAGTGAGCATTCTCGCAATCCTCAATCTTTCGCCGCACCAACGGAACTTGACCGGCAGATACACGTAACATCCCGGCTCCTCGTGGCATACTACCTACTGTACCAAGGTAGATGATGATATATGTCAGCACCAGTGAGAGCCTCACGGGTCTATCCACTCAGGCGGCATCGATGTTGCAACAGATGTCGAAGCCCGGGTCCGCAACACCGGGTCCGCAGCTCGGACCCGCGTCCGCAAGATCCACGCTGGATGTCTCCTCGTATGCCAGACTGCCATTGATCCGTTTCCCCAGGTTTCTGAGGGCCCAGGCGAGTCTATTTGCGTTGGGGCTGAGTCTTGTTTCGCCTCCACGGACTCGCCTTGATCAGCTGATGCCGTCAAACGGTTCTGCCCACGGGGGACTGCCGGTATCGCTTTAGATCGCGCACAATCCCTGTCCTTGTACGAAATCCACCATCCTTGCCTTATCTGATGAGCATGGTGGATGGTTGAATCAGTAGCTGCCGTCTATTCGAGGAATGCGCGTTGATCGTTTTGCAGTGTTGATGGACGAGTCAAGTAACAAGGACGGCTTGAGCAACCGGCTAAATTAGTAATGCGTTGCATTCTAGGAAGACTATCCAGTAATCTTGGTTATTTTACCTGTTGCTACCTTGCCTAGTGCGCAGGTCAATAAAGAGTATGTAGACTGGGGCAAAGGCACAACAACATCCCAAGGTGCTCAGAGGGTTCCAAGGGCAGGAATACGATAGCTAAGGTTATGAAACAAGATAGAAAAGACTTTTAGAAAATTGTCCCCTCTCATGATCAATTTTTTTTTTTTTATATAGACCCACTGATTATAAAAGCCGTATCCTTTGCCGATCGCAGTCTAATCGATCGCAGTTAATGAGGTTCCCGTGTCATTTAGAAACGACAACATGGAACTCAAGGAGATTACAGGAACGGTACGGCGTAGTCCAGGTATACCGATCAGTTCTCTGCCTCGCTCAAGTGTGCATTTTGTGCCGAGATTGACAAATGAAACATTTGCCTTGCTCAGCCATGACAAGTTAGCTAGGTTCATGCAAGTACAAACCAGGCTCTCAGTCCGTCAACGATCCTGAATGGTGCACATTCTATGCACCTCCCCCAAGCCTCATTTCGTGGGCCAATAAACATTCATGGATGCCTCTCTCGCGGTGAGCGTTTCAATTACCCTCGACTTGGCACCAATGATTCTGTTCAGGCGCACTCCGGGGCTGACATTACATCCTTGTTGGAGCGAGGCACATTTGCATTGCCTTGCCCGCTTGTTTTTTTACTGAATTTCAACCCTCTTCTTACTTGAACCCATAATATCTTCGACCTTCACGTAACTCCATCTAGGCATCGTCGACTACTACTCCTCCGTCACTTTGAACCAACTCTTTGTTTGTTGCATAACTTTGGCACTGCGTCCACACCGCCGCCATGGAGGCCATAGGAGTTGGCGCCAATGTCCTGGCCTTCGTCATGTTGGGCATCAAGTCGGCAAAGCTGGCCCACGACACACTCTCTGCGATCAGTGACGGCCCAGCCCGTGTAAAGAACCTGGCAGCCAATTTCCTCGAGCTGCATTGGATCCTTGAGCAGTTGCTTCAGTGCCGCGCTGCTGCAACTGACACGGCCCTGCATGGTCAGGCTCGCCAGTGTTGCGAGACTCTTGACAAGTTGGCAACGACTATCGAGCGTCTCCAGGTCTCTCCGGGGGAGAAAGCCACTGGGAAGTTCTGGAGGCGTTTGAAAGCCGCCATTAGCGAGAGCGATCTGGAGAAGCTCGGTCTCTGGGTAGCACAGCAAACTAGTATGCTCAGTTTGAGGCTGAATGTGCTGTCAAGGTAAGCACCTTTGGCTGGCAGCATGCCACGTTGACTGACGTGGGCGTTATAAGCAATGCGATTTATGCAACGAGAGATGGGAACGAGGAGATTCAACGACAGATCCATTCATTCGGCGCCTCAATGCAGACCCAGCTCGAGTCGCAGACGGCAAACTTCTTCGGCGCCGCGAGGAACATCACGAGCAGCCACAAGGATGGAACAAGTGCCCTAGAGGCAGGCTTGTCATCCATTCAGGAGACTATCGAGGCTACTCATTCTATCTCGTCCGAGGATACCCGGTCCATGTTCCAGCTACTTAAAGAGATCAAAGACAGCATCGCCCCTGAGCCCAAGGGTGATGCGGAGATGACCGATGCGAGAAGCGATGACGAACAAGCTGTGGATGAAGCCGCTCCAGGATTGGACCAGAAGCTGCTGGAAAGCATCGATAGCCTTTGCAGCTTGATCGATGAGAAAAGGGACGCCGTCGACGCCTACGGGGAAGACAACGACCAGGCCCAATCTGCGATCGAGAACTTGGAGGAGCTCGTACAGAACCTTCGAGGGCAGAAACTCCCCGTTTCAGATCCAAAGTCTTTTAGTGACGACTTGGGCCGATTTAGTAAGTGGTTTGGATCAGGAGCCTTGTCTATCAACTCGGGAAGTATGTTTTTTTTTTTTTTTTGAACGACTACAACAACTTGCCTGTGTTCGTTCTCTGACTTGCCATAGTTGGGAGTTCTCGAAAGCCTCTCACCCGGGTTGTGGAGCAGTCACAAAGCTTCAGTGAAGCAGACATTGGAGAAGGAAAAATTCATCTCATAGTCCGGAAACGGAAGCGCGCTATAGGCACGGCAGACCAGGATGACGACGACACGAGAGCAAAAAAGCGATGCCATACCGACTGGATGATGACAGTTGCCTTTCTACCTGGCCGGGGACAGAATCGCCACATGCTATTGGCCTCATTAACACGGCAGGAACGTTTTACAAACAGAATGACATGCATCTCGCGACTGCAGGTCAATCGAGTTTTGCCTGCAGGGTCGCTGGTATTCCAGCTGGTAGAAGAGGGTGACCTTCAAGGGCTAAAAGAGATGCTCCAACTGGGCAAGGCCTCTCTCCAAGATCATGACGAGTATGGCGCCTCCTTACTCCTTGTAAGTAACAAATATGATCTCTCACCAGTCAAAGTTAATAAAGGGTCTTTCAGTATTCGGTAGAGCAACCAGAAGTGTGCAAGTTTTTAATCGACAGTGGACTCGATGTTGATCATGTCGGGGGTTGGCCCGCGCATCCAGAATACCAGGTGTAAGTTTAATCAAGTTTCTAAAAATTGAGGCCACACGTTAATATGGATGATTGAATGCTAGGCCAGCGCTCCAGGCACACATGCGGAATGATTATGAGATAGAGCCTGAAGAATTGCGACGGGTCATTGAGTGTCGCCGGCTTTTGCTGCGTGCAGGTGCTGACCCAACCTTGAACGTGGGTGACGATACCACCGACTTCCTTGAAGTGGCAGCTGAATATGTCCCCGTAAGAAGCCAGCCCCGATAGATTATTCAAGCTAATATTGGCGCAGGAGGTAATCCAATTGGCCTGGAACCCGGAATTCGTGGCGCCGTTTGCAGACATCAAGACGTACCGCACGCGATTTGGATCGTCCATATTCCTTAGCGTATGCTCCAATTATTCTGGTGGCTACAACAAGCAGAGCTTCCATCAACTCCTTCAATACGGTGCGAATGTCCAGGATCGAGATGGGGACGGGAGAACCTGCCTCCACAAATGCATCAGCACGGTGAGGCTTCCCAGCAGTTCCTGGAAAGACTCAGGCTTGCGCGAGTTGGAGGCCATCGAGTATCTCGTGCGAAAAGGTGCAGATCCGTGTACTGTTGATAACCTCGGACGGTCTGTATCTGACATTGCCTATACTACGTGCGGAGACATGGAATTGGACTCTAGCTATCCCGGCGATCTCTGGGACGCAATTCTACACCGCTGCGGCTACGATATTTCTCAATTTCGCTCAGTCTATCCACGCAGGGCGAAATACACCACGCCAGACCACAATGCAATCACTCGCTTCCAATATACCCGCCACCACTTTGAGAAACTCTGGGAAGGAAGAGAGGCGGAATGCCCGTACTGGGATGATAAACCTTGGCCGCCCTTGGAACCTGGGGAGGAAGACAGCGATGTCGAATCTCAAGACCTCGAATGCTCATGTCGGTGGTGTCAGCAACACTATCTAAATATGGAGGAAGAGGAGTCTGAGTCAGGTTCAGAGCTCGACACAGAAGAAGAGGAGGACCAAGCAAGCTCAAATGATGGGCGCTCAATACTCTGCCCGCGCTGCTCTCATTTGAATCAATACGAGGAACAATCAAAGTCGGACATGGGAGAAGTGACGAGTACGGCAGATATGGAAAGCGATCGGGAAGAGACAAGCACATTGCCGGGTTTTGGGGAGCTGATGCAAGGCGTACAAAGTGAGAACTGGCAGGACTCCCCTGACCTTCGACACTCGATCGTTGGCACACCTCGGTCACTCAGTATGGATCTTGAGAATCCATGGCTTTAAGAAATCTTGGGTCAATCAAAAAGAAAGCTATTTTTGTTCCGTACGATCCTAACTTACAGCGGCCACTGTCGATGAGTAGCCGATAGCCAAGGTATCTATACCCCTGGTACTGATGGCCTTGATGCTCCAAAAAGTCTCAACCTCAGTCCATCCCTTGTCCTTGAATTCCAACCTTGACCCTATTTCGATTCCACTTTGATATCACCACCGCACTCCATGTAGAAACCAAAACTCAAGGTGCGCTTCACTTGGAAGCGGCTCGCTTGCTGGACCCAGCGCGGACGGGGGAGCCTCGGCTCACGTTGCTAGACGCCGGGTTGGACGAGCCTCTGGGCGCCGGCGAGGGGCTGGGAGGAGTCGCACGAGGGAGAGAACCAAACATGCTAAACCAGTCATTCTCCGTATCCGAGTCTGGAGCCTCAGGAGTGCTAGGGCGCTCTGGGTTGGGCTGTGCAGCTGGCGCAGAGGTTGTGGCCTGTGGAGCCTCTCCGGTGTTGTTCGTTCCATTGAGCTGGTTCATCTGGCTGCCTGGAAGAATGTTAGGTTGCATGAAGGGAGAAAAATGCACCTCTTCGGTTGCTGCAGTTGAGAGGCTGGTGTTGGAGGTCAGACGGGCTTGGTTGGTCCTCGCCATTGCGGCGATCGACTCCTCCGCTGTGCCTGGCTGGCACTCAAAACGAGCCGTCGAGTGAGGGTAGATTTGAGCAGAACGACTCTGGGTAGAGTAGCCCTCAGTCGAATGACCCTGAGTCGAATGGCCCTCGGCAGAATAAGCCTGAGTACGGTGGCCTTGGGTAGACTGACCCTGAGTAGAGTAGCTCTGAGTATGGTAACCTTGAGCAGAGTGGCCTTGAGCAGAGTGGCCCCGAGTAGTGTACCCCTGAGTAGAGTCACCTTGATCAGAACGACCTGGAGTAGACTGACTCCGAGGAGAGTAACGCCGGGAGTGCCTGGCAGCATTTTGAGGCTGCTCTTGAACAGGCAAGTGCTCAGCCAGGTTGTAAGCTCGCCCGAACTCTCGGTGAGGAGTGTAGCCCACAGGAGGGGGGCTTACGATGATGGGGGAACTGAGGGTGGTGATGATACGAGGTCTCAGCTCAGCAGGCCCGCCTAAGTGAGCGGGTCGCAACATGGCGAGGCTCGTAATGGGTGACTCGACGCTCTGGTCTCGATCCCACCGAGGAGTATCATCAGTCTTCTGAGAGTCGCCGGGTGTCGCATTGGTAACAGAAGGGGTGTAGGTTGGCCCAGGGGGAGACATGGCCATCCGAGGACGCTTCTGAGCCCGTCCCCATGATGCTGTAGGAGGAGAACTGCCCTGGTCGGATGCAAGAGAGCGTCGACCAGAAGACCACAGGGCGGGCCGCTTGTGTGTAGACTGTTCATGAGCTGAAGAGGGGCCCTGCGAGTAGCCAAGAGAGTTCCGGGTCGGATTCTGGGGAGTAACGGCTTGCTGAGAAATCACTATCTCGTCATCACTCTGAGAGGGGGAAGAGTTGATGTAGGAGATGTCAGAAGTGTGCTCAGACTGGGCTGAATTGCCACCGCTGCCCTGAGAGCCCGGAGAGTGGTTGTCCTGGCGAGAGCCCGGAGCCTGGGCATCTTGATGAGAGTCCGAGGACTGGTTACTGTGACGAGAACCTGACGAGTGGGCGCTAGGATCAGAACCTGAAGATGGCTCGTACGACTGGTCAGACGAAGAGTCGCGAGCAGAATTATGAGGCGTCTCCGGATACTCAAACGGAACCAAGTCGACATGATCTTCTTCAGAACCCGGCGACTGATCGTTGTGGTGAGGAATCTCCGCATGCTCGAACTGAGCTGAGTGGACATGAGCCTCCGTATGCTCAAACTGAACTAAGTCGGCATGATCCGCCTGAACATCAGGCAGCCGATCGCTGTGGTGAGCATACTCAGGCTGAGCAGACTCGACACTCGACGGCTGATTGTTGTGGTGAGTGGGCTCCGCACCCGGGAGGCAGGCGGTAGACTGCTGGATGGGCTCTTCAGACGAGCCACAGACGAGTCTAGAGCGAGGAGGCGTGATGGGGTCTGAAAGCTTTCCGCTGAAGGTCTCAGGAACCGTCATGTTGTAGATCCACTGCGTGAGCAGACGGGCAATCTCATCACTGTTGGTCTCGAGGAACATGAGGTGTCCGTTTCCATAGATGCTGTGCTCGTCCAGCTTGATCCACTGGAGGGGAACGCCGGCCTGGACCATGAACGACACGGTCGCCCAGTCATACATGACGTGGGAGCTCGCGTGGGCCGTGACGAGGGCTTGAGGAACCTTCTTGAGGTTGTAGAGTTGGCGAACTTGATTGCGGTTCGTGATCTGGTTTTCAGCACTGGTTTCGTCCTGAAAGAAGATTTCGTCTTCATAGAGACTGCGCTGCAGGAAGCAAGAGCCTTTGGCGTCGGGTCTCAGTCGGCTCTCGATTTCAAGGGGCTCTTGGGCAGGAGACGAGTAGCCCTCATGGAAGTTGGCTGGGGGATCATAGGTGAGGGGAATGTCAGTCAGGCCGTAGATCCGAAGCTTCTCGACCCGCTGTATGAACTGGGTGAAGGTACGGTGGTCGTTTTCTCCCACAAGGCTCGCTGTGCCGAATGGAGGCCCCACGGGCTCGATGGCGATGACTCCGGCTACAAGCTCGGGCTCGACGTCGGTGGCCAGCCAGGCCATGTTGCTCCCGGTGCCCTCACCGATGAGGATGGCCTTTCCGATGTGCTCGAGGAGAGCCTGGAGAGCATTTTGAGCCAAAGACTGACGCTCGACCCTGGTCAAGTAGAGCGTAGTCAGGCCAGCACAGTAGTTGGCCAAATAGGGGTCATCATCGCGAAGACCGGACTGTGAATAGTTAATATCATCTCTCTTTCAAGAGGATGTCTACTTACCCCTGGCCACTTATCGTGGTATTTTGCCGACTCATACTTGATTTTAGGGTTGTCTGCAGTCACCTTTCCGGGGCCCGTGAGCTCACTCTCGACAAGCTGAACCGGGATAGAGTGAGGCTTGAGCCCAGAATCGCGATGGGCAAAGTGTGAGCTCGTCAAGAAGTTGGATCTTCCACTGGGAGGCATGTCCACAAGGTAGACCGTGAAGCCTTGTCGGAGAAAGTAGGAGGCCCATCCAGGTTGACCATCTGGCTTGGTTGTCTAGACCTGGCCGGTGTGGTAGTCTCCATGGATGAGGACAATGGGAAAAGGGTGGACTGTCTCAGGTGGGGTGAGGCGCTCGACATACATCTGGCCGACTATGTTGGAAGCCGTCGCGAGGGTCCCGCCCATGCTCCAGTCCACATTGACGTAGAAAATTGTGCGAACACACATGGCCTCGGGTCGAATAGGCTCCCTCGCCAGAGGGTTGGTGACGACGGGTTGGTCAGTATCGGTCTCTAGGTAGAGAGGAGGGGGATTCTCGCCCCCGGCGGCATCGCCAGAGGTGGGCATGATTGGGTTGAGGTTAGGGAAGCTATCTCCAGAGAGATCTTCTGTGTGTTGGGGGAATAGATCTGACGTGATCCTTGACGCGTTTTTTCAAAGGGGCTCAAGCGCCTAGATTTAAAGCCAAGGCCTCAGATAGGTCTGCAAAGATCTTTTCCTGCTGTTGGAGACGCGTGAGTGCTCTGGTCTGGAGCAGAAGCGGGGAGAGGAGCTGAAGAGAGTCGAGAAGAGGGGAGCGGCAGGCAACAATCGAACTACCAAAGGAGTTCACGCGACTTACCGAATAGCTGTAGATACTCGTGATATGAGGAGGAGAGGGACTCTCTTCTAATCGGGAGAAGGACTTTGCAGTCGAAGAAGTGTACACCTCGACGCGTCGATCACGCGGAGAGACAAAGTGTGTTGTCGTGTCGCGATGCGAGGAGAGTGAGTAGGTTGGAGGAAAAGGTGAAGAGGGTAGAGGGGAAAAAGAAAAACGATGAAAATAGTGCAAGGCCCTATATTTTTAAAACCCTAACACTCGGATGTTTGTGGCTTTGCCGCAGTTCGTCGAGCGTCGAGTGTCGACCAGCCGGCAGGGCAGTGTTTGTTGTCGAGACGAAGAAGGGGGGCGCGTGTTTGCCTCAGGATGATGGGGGAGGGGTGTGATGCTAGCTCCAGCAGCGGCTGATTCTAGATGAACACCATGCAGATAAGATCTCCTACCCTACGATGTGTCAGATAGATGGTCAATCAGTGAGCTGCTGTGCTTTGCTTGCAAAGATATAGGAGATGACATGGGGGTTACAGGGCAAGCAGCTGGATGGCAGAAGCGTGTTTCACTAGATGTTGCATATTTCCACCGTTCACGCACTCTGAAAGAACTGTCAGACGCGTGCCGTTGTCCCATGGCCTTGTTGATATGATCAGCCAGGGTGGCTAACAAAAAGCATGCATGGTGATGCCTCCCGGCCAGTCGCTGGATCACCTCGGAAGAAGAGCATACGCCCTTACACCCAAAAGATTTCATTTCGTCTATTGCGCAACAATACATTCACAGAAGCAAAGGGAAACCAGAAAAAAGAGTGTGATCCCAATGTGCTGCGGTATCCATCACCCATCGCCCCCTTTTTTCCTTCTCCATGTTCATAATGATCAGCCTAAAGACGGCCCCGCAACATCTCTCGATGCGTCCTCCTTCTGCACTTCACCCAGAGGGACATCATTGTGGGATGTCGCTGAGGCTGGGCTAGCATCCTTTTGGGGTGCATCATCTGGAGATGGTTCGCCTCGGGCGGCGTTTCGTCTCCTCCACATCTCATACATCTTCTCCAAAGCCGCATCCACAGCCTTGGTCAGAAAACGATCAATAACAACTTCCAATAGGCCTCCGGCGGCCATTTTCAGTAGGCCGCCGAGCAAGCAGAGAATGGAGGTCATAAGGGAGGTTGTGCCTTAGTCGTGTAGGCAGAGCGACAACTCGTCGGGTCTCTCGGGTAGCGGATTTGCCTGTGGAACTCACAAGAAACTTATACGAGTTTCTTCTGTTCAACGTTGTTATATCGAACGGTTCTGCGTGGTGGAAAATGTTGCGTAGTGTCAGCGAAGAAGCTTGCTTGATTCTGGTTGACGCTTCCACGGCGGCGACCAGGGGTATTTATGCTCCAGGGATTCGAATTTTCGCACGATAAATACTGAACACCAAAGCCTCAAGCCTGGACAAGCGTCTTGTTCGTCGCTATATTGCGTTGTGTTGGGTAGGAGGCCGCTATGTTCCTCCGCCTGTACCAAGGTCGTGAGCGCACAGCTCTGAGTTTGCCTGCGCAACGGCTGTACAATAATTTGGCCTTTGTTCCACTCAATATGCCTTGATGTGAATCCCCTGGTGTCCTTATGGATTCCTACAATGATATGTGATCAAACTCGATCACGGCCTACCCCTGAAAGGGCACCCACGTCCTCTCCGACCAGCAACGGAACAACCCTGCCCATACAGCAACGTAGAACTCGACCGTAGACTCCAAACTCATCACTCGTGCATAAAAGCCATCGTCTCAAGGCGAAGAAGGCTCTGGGGCATCGTCCTTCATGTCCGGCACCCACCCCTTGGGTCTCTCGCTCCCTCTGACAACGAGCCCGTACCCCAGCTTCTCAACCTTCTTGACACTCTGCCTCATAGCGCCCATCTTTCCTCGCCAGTCCTTGGTCGGAACGTCTGGTAGAATCTCGAAGGCGCAGCCCAGCTCCTGAATGTCGCCCATGATGTTGCGGTCCTCAACACCAGCCAACTCACCGGTCTGCGCTGTCGTGACGGTAGCAAAGCGCATCAGCTCACCAAAGAGGTCAAAAACACCATACATGTAGTCATTTGGCGTCAGCGAAATTTCGGCTGGCATGGCCTTTTGCGTCTGCTCAGGCGTGATGAGCGTCTGGTGGCGGAGGTAGTGCGCGAACGAGAGGGCCTCGACAAATTCTTCCAGGCAGCGCAGCGGCGACGTGTAGCGGTAGCGGTTGACGTTCTGAAGATCAGGGGCGATGCCTTCCAGGAGCTTGGCGATCTCGGCGAGGCGGGTGTCCATGTCTTGCTGGATGTTGGGGGGGAAGTCCTTGTTGAGGTGCTTGACTCTATGAGATGTGAGCTGTCATTCTTAAGATGGCTGGAGGCTGACAGACCTCTGCAGGGCAAAGATACTAGGTCCGTTAGTATTTTATGGTAGTTATTTCAAGTGAATGAGAGAGAAAACTCACATCTTCTTGCTCTGGGCCGTGACATCTCGCGAAGCCTTTACGATCCTCTCCCGTCGATCATGGTGCTCATCAAGCTCATCGCGAAAGCCCTCAAACATGTCATGGAATCTTCCCCTCGGCTGCTGCTGCTTGTATCCCCCCGAGCCCTTGGCACGAGCGTTGCCGTCGCGATCTCTCTTAACGCCGCTCGACATTTTCGTGATGGTGATAAGTAGTGACGATGATGCTGGAGGTTGGTTTGGATCGAGTGCGGGCTTCTGATTTGCTAGTGTGGGTTTGGGGTTTGGCAGGGATAGGTACCTACCGCTGATGAAATTGTTAGCTCCCGCTTCCGCGTCTCGATTTGGAACCTCATTCACCACGTCCAGAACCACCATCGACAATAGGACCACAATCCCCGACCCGGACATACATTTCCAGCTTCAAATCGCTTCAAATCTGTACAATAAGAGTCTCTCCTTCCTCGCAATGGTCACAGCATAGCACAATTACACGCCTTGACCTCCCAATCGCTCCAACACCTCATCGCCAACTGGCCTCATCTCATAGCCTCAGAAAATGCCCTCCATAACACCCCTCCTCCGCACAACCCCCCTCTTCTTCATTGCTCTCCTCCTTCGCCTCATCCTCCTCTTCTATGGCCTCTACCAGGACGCCCACTCGGCCCTCAAGTACACAGACATCGACTACCTAGTCTTCACCGACGCCTCACGCTTTCTTGCCTCAGGCTCAAGTCCCTATGACCGCGACACCTACCGCTACACGCCTCTGCTAGCCTGGCTACTCCTCCCGACTGTCCGCTTCTCCGCTTTTGGCAAGCTGGTCTTTGCCGCGGCGGATCTACTGGCAGGATGGCTCATGCTGCGCGTTCTTAGACGGAGGGGCATGGATGAGGCCACGGCCGGGGGCTTCGCCGCGTTGTGGCTCTGGAATCCCATGGTGGCTACAATCAGCACGAGAGGGAGCTCAGAGGGCTTGCTGGGAGTTCTAACCATGGGTCTTATGTGGGCTGTTGAGCGGAGGAGGATCAGCCTCGCCGCTGTCATCCTGGGGCTTGCCGTCCACTTCAAGATCTACCCCTTCATCTACGCACCCGCTATCATCTGGTGGATGGACGACGAACGCCTGGGAAAGCCTACAAAGGCCACCTCTCAATCATCATCTCTGGTTGATACACTCACCAAGTTCTGCTCGCCAGAACGTCTCAAGCTTGCCCTCATCAGCCTTGCCACCTTCATGGGCTTCAACCTCCTCATGTACTCCATGTAAGTCCCCAGCTTGGCATGTCCTCCTCCAAGTCAACTCACTCTTTCTAGATACGGCACACCATTCCTTGTTCATACCTTCTTCCATCATGTCTCCCGGATTGATCATCGTCACAACTTTTCCCCCTACAACGTTCTCCTCTACCTCACTTCCGCAACACCCCCTGATGCCACGCCCTCGATCCGCATCGAGTCTCTTGCCTTCCTCCCTCAGCTGCTCCTCTCTTGTGTCCTGATTCCTCTTGCCCTTGCTAAGCGTGATCTGGCAACATCAATGATGGCTCAGACATTTGCTTTTGTCACCTTTAACAAGGTCTGCACATCTCAGGTAAGCAACTCCTGTTCTCAACCTCTGGAAACCGCACCATATACTAACCATTGATGTAACTAGTACTTCCTCTGGTACATGGTCTTCCTACCGCTCTATCTCCCCAACTCTTCCTTCCTACGAAATCCCAAGCTTGGCATCTCAGCTCTCCTCCTCTGGGTTGTGTCCCAGGCTGCGTGGCTGCAGCACGGCTATCAACTCGAGTTCCTAGGCGTCAGCACCTTCTTCCCGGGCCTATGGTCGTCCTCTCTTGGGTTCTTCCTTGTCAACTGCTGGATCTTGGGTATTATTATCAGCGACGGGGCCGATGTACCCCAGTCAGCTGCTTCTTCTGTCAAGGCTCATTTTGAATAGGAGCATGTTACATGCACGTTAAAAACCCACTCGTACAAGACTTGGCATAGTTGAAATCCATAAAGTACATTTTAAACAATCTCATTCATCGATTATAGTGCCAAATCGCAAAATCATAGAGGGTATACAGGCGAGTGCCCATGGGTCGGTTACCTTGCGTTACTCTCTGCCCGTCTTCATAGTCCAGTTCTTCAGCAGATTCCACCCAAGCAAGTTGTTCTCAGATTCCAAGCCAACAGATCGAATTCCAGATGATTATCCTCGCGCCCCCAAACTCCCTGCAGTCCAGTCCGGTCCAGTCCAGTTCCGCCCTACCCCTGGGTATGTAGTTCACATTACGAGCTTCATTCCACCTGATCCCAAGAAACGCCTTCTGCAAACTGAAAAAGAGAGAGAGAAAAAGAAAGCATGTCGAAAATGCTGGACAAAAATTCGAGTTAGATCGTGTTCGGTCTTCGTAATCGCTCTTGTAGCTGCATATGTGTGCTCGTAGCGAGGCCCATGGCCTGGGAGGTTATTGGATGGTGATTCCCGTTGCGAGGGATCGGTAGTTCGATAACTTCAATGACGTGATCTTGGTCTTTGGTGGTTCGGGTGTTATCACCATTCTGCCATCCTTATTGTAGACGATGTTGCCGAATGATTCACTCAGCTCGGCGAAGACGGCCTCTGGGCGAACGCGTCCCATTTCGGCCAAGATTCTGTCGCTCCAGACGCCGGAACAGACCCCGTTACGCATCAGAAAGAAGGGGTTGAGAGGAGGTAAGACAGAGTCTATATCTAGGTTAGCCAAACTCATTCCACAGTGATAGAGGCAACTTACCCAAGTCAACGAATCGAATCCTCAAGAACACAACTTGCTTAAACTTTTCAAGAGATCGGATCGCCGACACCACCAACTTGTCAAACGCATCGATGAAACCCATGTCCTGAATTCCAGAGCCCGACTCGTGGAAGCTAGTCATGTGCCGGCAGCAGTTCTTGACCGTCAGGTCAATCGATTTCAGTCTCGACGTCCGAGGGTCCGTTGATCGCATCGCCATCTCGAAGAAGTGGTGGCACACACGGCCGGTGTATGCAAAATGCTCCAACGAAGGCAGGGCCTCAGCCATTCTAAGGCAGATATGCGTCTTTTGCACCACCTTGGAGTAAAAGACTGGCATGACTCCCTCGCGACGGTAGTCGCTCTCGAGGCAAAGGTTGAGATTGGTGATGTGGCGAGGCAGGTAAGGGAGAAACTCGGACATGGTGATGTAGCTCTTGGACTTTGGTTTACTATACGAGCCCTGCCACTCGACCAGACTAGGCAGCGCATTTAGCACAGTCGCAAAATCTCGGTCATCACGCATGAGGTTCCATTGGCCCCTGGTCACCAAAGTCTGCACTGATTCAAGAACAGTAAGAGCCTTGTGGATAGTCGGGTCAATCCTCTGCTCTGGGAAGTGAAGGACTCTAGGAGCCTTGCGACGCTCGCCTCCCTCTAGCGTCAAGACTCTTGCTTGAGGCAAGGTCTGAGCAACAAACTGGAATACCTGTTCCAAGGTGCAATTGTTACCAGGGAGTGTGTAAGTCGCGTTCGTCAGGCCTTCCATCGTCACGGTGGGCAGCGTCAGAGTGTTGGACAACGCAACCGGGCCGTAGGTAGGCTGAAAGACGGGGAACCAAATCTCGATGTGCTTGACATAGGCCTGAAGGTGGTCGTTCAGGGCAAGGTGGAGCATGGCATCCTCGAGGCAATCAACCGTCGCCTTTAGCTTGACGTGACGATAGAGTCGCTGCTGAACGAGGATTCGCCAGATGTCGCTCACAAGCGCCAGCTCGGTCAGTTCCCTTCTCCGCGAATGCCTCAGCGCAGTTCCCCAGCTCTTTGTAATGCTAGATACGGCCATCGAACTCCGTGAGGTTGCTGAGACCCGATAGCCGAACAGGTGATCCAGAATCGCCTCATGGACCTCGATGGGTAGTTGGTTGAAGTCGGTAACGGGACGAGGGAGGAAAATAGGCTCGTTATCGAGGGTAGCCGGAGAGCCAGTTGCAGGCTCGTTGTCATCGCCATATCTCGAGCCGATGAAGCAGCAAGGCTTGGAGTGTCGACGGTCGGGATGAGGGAATGGAGTGCTACTCGGTCTCGTCGGAGGGACAAAGTCGGAACCCTTGGCTTGGTCATGGGCCGGGCTAGAGGAGCCAGGCGAAACAGGGTTGGACGCAGTGTTGAGGAGGCCCGTCATCATGGACGAGGCCATGATCGAAGCAAACTCGGCGTCCGAGTCTGGTTCGTCATGGTGATCGTCGATGTGGTCATTCCGCCTAGTTGAATAGGCGTCTCGAATCGGTAGGAGGGCGGAGGGAGTAATGCAGGCTGGACAAGGCGAGTGAGGGTCGCTATGGCCGTCATCGGCGGTATCCATGGGGTCGCCGATGGAGTCTCCCATATCGCTATCGGGTCGCGGATCAAGGTTCTCGATAAGATGGTTACAAGGCCGGCTCGTGGAGCATCGCAGAGAGGATCGACGTGAACCGCAGCGGCAGGATATGGCAAGTGCAGGGCGAGAAAAGAGGAGTTGACGAGTCGAAGTAAATGAGGAGAGAGAAACCGATGCCCAAGGCTCAAGGGTTGAAAATGAAGTCGGTTCACAGGACACAGACGAGACACCGAGGGGAGGGAGAAGAACAGGTGACTTTGGGGAATTGCCAGGGAGGGGAAATCGCAATAAAAAAAACAGGACCCGAGCCCAGGGGCGAGATTTGGGAAACGAAGCCGCAAATGAAGGCCGAACGAAAGGTCGATTCTTGAACACTAATGGTAAGCGGGAGTAGAGAAAAAAACAAGAGGGAGGGAATGAGAGTCAGAATGAGTGAGAGAAAGGAGCGCGGAGGCAAGGACGGAAAGACACTGACTGAGGTCGAGTAGTGTGTATGTACCTTAGTAGTGGTGGGAGGCGTTAATTAGCAGCAGATGCCCCCTCTTTGATTCATCCAATTCTTGGTCGACAGCCGACGGGTTTCTCCTAGACGCCCAGCCCAGACGAGCCGGAAGGGAAGGGAAGGATGGGGGAGGGGTTTCCCAGCCGGTCACAGTCGGCGGCTTGCTTGCACTGCCCGGTAGTATGATGCACTTGGGATGTGATGTGCGTGGCAGTGAGTGAGCCTTGCTGATGATGGCCGGGCTGCTGCTGCAGGTGTGAGTGCTGTGCTGTGCGTGCTTCGCTGCGCTGTGCGTCCTTGACTGGGACCAGGACCTTGGCCTTGACGGGGAAGCCGGCAGAGACCCATAGAGGGTCGAAAAGTGTAATAAGAGTACCCGGAGCACGGCAGATGGATCACGAATGCGAATGCTGTTCCTGCTTGTGCCTGGCTGGCCGAATATTATTACCTAGGTATGCAAACGACCTGGAAGATGCGAGCGAAGCCACTTTACGCGCCTTGCCACGACGAGAGAGAAGAAGCGTCAAGGGCCCGGTGATGCTGAAGCTGGTATTGGACGAGCAGCATGGACATGGACATGGACATGGGGGTAAGGCGTTGTTGATAGCAGAGCGGAGCCTGGCCTTGGAGGAGTCAAGTTGGTTTGGTCTGGTTTGTTATCAAAATAGAGGGTCGCGTGCTTGGCGGGGCGATTACCCTCTCCTTCCAGCCCACGGGGGAAGGCATGTGGGAGAGGCTGCCATGGACTGGAATTGTGGATGTTACCGGCAACGCCTACGGGACCGTGGCAACACTAACAACACCTCTTGGAGACCGTGTCGACACGATGCAACAAGCCGAGGCGAAATTGCTCTGAAAACTCTCTTGGGGCGGATGATGAGATGAGCTTCTTCACTCATGACACAATCCCTCGGTCCCTTCCGCCCCTTCCACCTACGTACGGTACCTACTACCAGCCCTGTCTGTATCCAATCTACAGGTACACGCCAACGCAGGCCGATCAATAACAACGTGGACGCCTCACTTTGGTCAGCTCCAAATGCCGCTACAGATGCACTACCTACTGAATCAGCAACATGTCACATCATCCATGGCCCTTTTTATGGACTCTCTTTTTTTTTCTCTCAAGCCGAAACCTCCAGGCGTTGGACTCTTTGCGGCCTTCAGATAAACACCCAGGCCTGTATCAGGTGAACCATGAAAGAGCCCCCCTCTCATAACCCCTGCAAGACCCTGATCCTCCTTAGCGCCGGCGCCATGCTCGATCTGATGGTCTGTTCTCCTCGTCCATGATGCTACTATCGACAGGCTATCACATAGGTTACCGGTCGTCATTCCAATGTCTTCTGTCGTGGAGAGCAACGAAATGAGGCTGATACCCGTTTTCTCGGAAGAGAGACACAATAACGGCCATCAGAGACACACACTTTGCGCACTGAAACATTCCGCATTCGTGGCCGAGTTTCTACTTGCTGTATGCTGCTCCACAAGGTATTCATCACCAGGACTACCCGGGAGTCGCTGGACCAACAATATCTGAGTCAATAGAAGCCCTATTGTTGACTGGGTGGGTGTGCAGCAAATATCACAATGCAGTGTATTTTTCCTTTTTTGACATTGCTGAAGCATAACGAACGGCAGATCCAATGTCAAGGCCAGATCTTGATGGTTGTTGCATGGATCCCATCATTGCTCATATGTCACATTATAATCCTCCTTTGTGCTCACCCACAGTATTTTTACAAAACATCATTACAGGCTTCAGGCATGTCAATTATGGCTTTCGCACGCTTAATCATCTACAGCATCTAAAAGATACCAGGAAACCTCCTTCAGGGGCCAGGCAAGAACTTGGCAATCAACTAGCACTGTTCCTCCGTCTCCCATACGGGGGACAAGAGGTGAAGGAGTTGTCGGCGCAGGAAGGTTGCCTTAGGCCCCCCCCCCCCCCAACAATGCATGGTAGACCTCAAGCTGACTGTTGCACTAGATGTAGGTCAAGGATAGCGCAAGTGTGCCCGCGAATCGAAGAGTGTTGCGGAAGCCCATCTCCTTAATTCCCGCCGTGATCGCAAGACCAAGGACGAGACCATAGCTCCCCCTTCCCGGCAAACAATACCGGCTACGAGGCTTCGACGTTGATTTAGCCGCTTCGGTCTTATTATGATGGAAGACATCTGTGAGAGGATAAACATGCCCTGCAACAGACCCCAGTCGACCTACAATGCCACCAAGTTTTGCAGCTGCGTTCAAGGACGCAGAGTAGACCAGAGATCAGACCACTGGGATAGAAGAAGAGCCGAGAATTCAAGCACTTTACCCATGCAATAGCCTGTGGGCTTCAATTGCTAGGGCGAGACGGACAGGGCGAAATGCGTATTGCTTGGTCCTTAGCAGCATGTCCTCACAGAGGACTTGGCAGCTACCAGAGCTGAGGGGGATGCCGAATTACCTCCATGTTGAGTGATGTCAATAAACGGCTGATACTTTACTGACAACATTCCGTCCAAGCCGGCCCTGCTGGTTTACCCCAGAGCAAGAGAGTAGGTAGTCAACTGGCACAGACAACAACTCCCACTTGGACACGAAGCTGACTGCTCCAATTCACCAGAAACACCAAGCTTGACTCTCATTTATTTCCGTAGGGATGTCATCACGAGACAGTCCTGCCAGTCCCATCATACAGCAGCAAGAGGTTACCAGGAGGCGCCAGAACCCTATCCAGAGCTAATCATTCTCAGCCGACAACGATATACCATTGTCTCGTTCTACTTTCTGGCGGCGATGCATGAGAGTTTGTGCTCGAGCGTTCCTGTCCATTTGCCACGGCTTCCTATGGCGATTGAATGAGGACGTTGTCAGCACTGGAGATCATCCTCTTTAGGGGCCATCTAAGAATAAGACATGCGACGGAAGTAGTTCGATTTAACGACGAACCGCGATGAATTGTCAAGGTCTTCACAGTAGACTATAACCCGGCCAACACCCGGAGCTCCGTTCTAGTTTCCGACATACACAGCGACCAGAAGACCTCCCGAATATGGAACCGTTGACATCTTGAATCCATTGGCGGAATCCTCAAGGTAAGCCACCAAGTCCGTGTATCCCGTCTTGGCCGCTACGTTATTATCGGCGACAACTGTGGCACCTGGCCTCATGCGCGGCTGAACCAGCTTAAGTGTAGGCAGGGCCAGGGGAGTCCAGACTATAAGGCGTTTAACGTGCTGCTCGAGGCAACGTTTTAGTAGAGGAAGAACTTACTATCGAGCAACAGAAAGTCGATCTGCTCCGGTAGGTCTGTCTTCAGTGTCTCTCGCAGATCACCCTCTCTCAATTCGATGAACTTCTCGACATCGTCACCAGCAGCGCCCCAGTGCTCTCGAGCTCGAGCCGCCTTTGTCGCCTCGTTCTCAGTAGCAATCACCTTTCCAGGCTGGGAACCGGCATTCTGGGCCACTGCGAGGGCCAGGTATATGGTGCTCACGCCGAACGACGTTCCCGCCTCGACGACGAAGCGTGCCTGCATGGAACGCAGGAGGAGGTAGACAAAGGCGCACTTGTCAGGGTCCAAGGCGACGAACTTGTCAAGCGCCGTCGAGGCAGGACCGTCTGTGCTCACATACGGCGGCTCGTCAAGTGCCTGCTTGTGCAGATCTCGGAGGAGGTCCAGAGTGCGGGGAGAGGCGACTATTGAAGCCAAGGTCGTTTCGATGACGGAATAATCGGGCATTTTGGCGTTGTAACTGCAGATTGACGGAACGGAAACCACGTCGAACTGGATTGCAGACAATCAGCCTATTTGATAGTCCAAACGGTGCCTTTTATACTCAAACCAGCCCTCGTGAGTTGGTCCAAGTTGAACATTGGAGGTGCCGAAGCCCATGCCGATGCGCGTGAGTTAAAGTGGAACCTCCTGTTGGAGGGAAGGAGAATGCGATCGGTGCCCCGCGTCTTGCTCAGATCCCGGTGATCCGTCGAGAAGCGTAGTGTCATGGCATCTACTGTTGGCCTTAGCACGCAAGGATGCATATTCTGAGCTCAATAACGTAATTGTCTGACTTCCATGAAGCCTCATGCAAACCAAGGGACTCTAACTTGGCAATCGACCAGATGCCAGCATCTCAAGTCCCTCTTGGAGGCATCGCCTTCCCGGAGATCCTGCTGTTTCCAGAACCTCTCGATCATGGCTCTTGTGACGAATATGTTGCCAATGTTTCGTGCCTTTTCCATCTTTTCCAACATGCCAAGAATAGCCACCCGCTGCTCATCCGACTGGCATTCGCTGGCGACGATGAATAGGGGCCAGGGGCTCGACACCACCGGCAGCGTCCGTAGAGCACTGAACGCTTCCTCAAGGCGAACCTCCCTTGTCATGTTGTCTCCATCCATAGGGCAGACGCGTTGAAGATACAGCAGTGCTGCAAGGCGATATAGCTCTGCTTTGGCCAGAGTGTGATTACGTTCTGCGAGAGTCGTCGTGTCTTCTTCTTCAGGAGCAAGATGCTGAACCAAGTTATTAAGCCGGATTTCAAATGCTAGTCGTTGTTCTATCCGGTCTGCCAACTCCAAGGTGTGTTTCCTGCTGACTGTCGACGTTCGCAGTTGATTGATACGGTGAAGGATTTCAAAGACTTCAACTGAACAACCCAGGTAACCAATGATCTTGAGGCGCATTAGTAAATGAAAAGGCAATGGCATTGGGAACATACAAGCGACTTTTCGGATTTTGGAACTTGCGAGAGCCAGGAGGAGTCTGTGTCGAAAGGGCCATGATCACTTTTGTTGGGCGTTGTAAAATTTCCTAGAACCTCGTAATAGAGGAACCAGTTAGGGAGGAAATGGGACGATAAACCTGGCCCCCTTTCAGAACCAAGTCTTTGCAGCATCTTCTTAGCTCCGTCTAAGTGAATGTGCCAGTTCCCGTCTGCTTCGTCAAACACCTAGTTGGAATCAGCAACTTGAACCTTACTTCTGATCAGGGCAGCGAGTACAAACACTGTACATGCAAAGCATCATGCAGGCAGCCAATTGAGTCTCTCTATCGCCAGGCGAGTTGAGAGTCCGCGTTGTATCCAGAGACTCCTGGAGATAGCGGATTGCCTTTGATTTGTACATCAATGCTGTTTCGCAGCCGAAGCGATGGAATGCCGAGATAGCTAGCATTGCATTGCATAGAGCTGAAGCAGAAGAGGACCGGTTCCCTAGTACTAGCGGCAAAAGCTCTGTCGAAAAACCGTTCCGAGAGCGAGTCGTCGAGACCATAGGAGATATAGTATTTCCATCTTAGGTTTCATAAATTAGAACAAGCAGTGAACAGACGATTCAAATAGATGCCCTCACAATAGCTCAGGAACATGGCATCTTGACCGATCAATGGCATGTGGAGAGAAAGACCTCGACGAGGCCGGTCTACGGTCATAGTTCGTCTGGGTGAACCGGCCCTAGCGAGAACAAGGTCCTCAAGGGTGAAATTGAGGAACTGGCCGCCATAGTGCTGCATTGATCTAGACTGATGGGCTGGTGCTGAGTGCGCAGCATTGCTGGCCCCTTTCCGTCTGCCGTCCGGACGGTCTGCCCACACCAGTCGCAGGCCATACCCGAGGCAAACTCTGCCCGTACGAGCGCAGTTGTTGCAACAAGGGGTCGTCTTGTCACAGCCGATTTTCCGCTCTAGAAGCGTCAAGCTATGACCATGAGCTGCCGCGAGGGGTTTGTTTCTCACTTTTGCATGTCCAGCAGCCGTGCTTTTCCCTGGCTGTCATCCTGACATGGTTTTAGCGGGCGCCAGGTAAAACAGAAGCTAGAAAGAGATCGGTTTCGAATATGATTTGGAATAATTGACAGATGGCAGGTGTTTGGATGCCTCGTAATTGCGCGGCGTCAGAAATGTCCTGGCACCAAGTCACGCACCGGGTCACGTGTAACCCCTGGTCTCACCATCCCGTCAAACCGTTGATCTCGTGAGCCAGGTAGCCGGCTCGGCACGGGGGAATTCGCGTGGCCATATCTTGGGCCCTGCAGCAGCACATTGTGCTATGCGTTCCGTGAGCGATGGGTTCTGGCACAGGGGGCCCTGGTGCCAAGTGAGTCGAGATGAGACAGCAGAATTATGCGACGAGATCTGGACCGCCGTGGAGTCTCTTGTTTATAGATGCTAGTATTGCCTCCAGGTTTCATCAAGTGATATTGAAACAGATGCGATTCTTGATCGGGGGAAAAGGTTTTACCTCCATCAGGCTGGATAAGCATCAACGATTTTGACTTAACGTTTAGGGAGGAAGGTATGCTTAAAACACCACGGGGCGGTCCTTCCGTTAATCATCTTCACACAGCTTAGTCACATGCACTGATGGGAGTCAAACGCGCGGGCCCTGATCAATGAGTTACCAACCTCTCCTTGACAACCTGGCCTCCTTAGCAAAAAGAGGCTATTCGCAAGCCTGCGCATGGCTCAGCGTTCCTCCCACAAGCCGAAGTCTTTGCTTCTCATGTTTCGCCCGTGCAGACCCCGTTCGCTGCCTCACATCACCGCATGACGAAAATATCCGTCCAAGGGCCAGGGCACAAGCTGGGTGGGAAAACCCCCTGCCAACCGTCTCGTTAAAGAAGGTCGCTTTCTTGATTCAGGGCCATTTCCGCCAACCCCCATGCCTCCAGGCCAGTTCACTGGGGTCTTGGTCAAGAGCCACACCAGAATTCGATACAACGCCTTCGATCCCCGGCCTTGTTCGAGACAAGCATGGCCCGTGACCTGCAGAACACCCCCGACCGGCCGGGGCTATCGGAGTCCCCCGCAATGCTTCGTCGTCTGTTGTGGCCGGCTTTGGAAGCCAGTTCTGGACGGACAAAACAACCCCCGGCTGTTTCCAACGGTGAGCGCCCCAGGGCCTGTCGTCCAAGGGGCTTCAAGTTGAGTGAGATCCTGGCAGGCGACGGGAGATGCAGAATTTTTCCCGACACGCACCAAACGAAACAGAAACCTTTGAAAAATGTATCATCATGATTTAGACGACAGACGAGCCAAATTGTTAGCCCGAGAAAAGACTGCAATTCGGATCGGCATGAATAAGGCATGTTTGGGAGATCAGGCGCCACGCGGCGAGGGCACACGGGAGCCAACTAAATCCATCTGTGCCTGGCAGCTCCAGACGCCAGAGCAAGAGCCCAGTGTCACTGGTTTCAAAACTCGGCCGGGCAATTACAGGGGCACCAAGCGCCGATTCTTGGGCTGGTTTCCAATGGGTGGAACCTCCACGGCGAGGTGACATGGGATGTGGCGGCCGCCAACGAGTTGCGCCTCTACCACAGGCCCAAGAGATGCCAAGGTCTCTCAAACAAGGGGCTTGACGGTTCTGCTGCCATTGCCAATGACGCAGGCTGCATATCTTTGATTGCATCCAAGGGCTTGACCTGATCGACACGGTTTTGTACCCAAATTCGGTCTGGGGGGTTGATGGACGCTGGGTTTCGATTCAGCTGCCGCATGAAGTGGGAAAATACGGAATGCCCAGGAATAATCACAGATCTTCAGGCTTGAATTTACCGCCCTCAGCATTCATCAGAGAGGTCGTCGGCAACAGAGTTTTGACGCGCGGGCATCTGGTTGAGACACTGACGACGCTGGATTGGCCCAGTCTCATTGGCGGCAATGGGCCTGGTACCGCGGTTGTGGGTAACAAAAACAGCTTCTCTCACCCAACGCTTTGCTAGCTGACGACGGCCAAGTACGGGGACACGAACCCATCAGCTGGTACTGCCGTCATGTTCCCCAAGGGATCTGGGAAACAGCAATCAGACGCGGCGGGCCAATCAGTCGATGCTGCGGCTAGGCGCTCATACAATAACAGACACTGCCAACACCGTCATAAAGCAGGAATGGTTTCGACGCGATTCACCAACGGAAGCTTGCGAGTTTCGACTGCAACCTCTTGTGCCGGAGGTTACGATTCAAGTAGATGCTTAGAGCAAAGGGGGCTCTTGGGCAGAGGCCCTTGCGTTTGACTTGGCAGAGACTCTCCGACCATGGTCGCACACTCTACTGCGCTAAACATGGTCGAGCCCCTGTCCCTGACACCGAAGCCCTGGATCCACGACCCCTAGCGTTAGCGGCGCCACTGCCAGACGTTGGCCGTCGTCCCCCGCGGGCGCCATGCATCCAATGCATCTTGCGGCTCTCCTGGCCCTGGACCTGGTTCAGATGCCACCAGTCAGAGGCCGGCTTCGCGCCCAAATGCCATTGTTCGATTTCTCCTATTAAATCCACGCCTGCCCGCGCATCACAGCTGCTGGACGGCCATTCTCATTCTATTGTTCTTGTTCGGGTTCCTATTGTGGAAGACGTCTCCTTTTGTCTTTCAATTACTTTCTTGTTCATCATTTTCCCTTGTTTCTCACTCTCTGATATTCCCTTTTCCGGATTTGTGCTGCTAGACAGTTGCTTAATCACTCTCCTTTCATTGTTCCCGAACAGTGCATCGCATCGCACATCTACTTTCGACCGTTCCTTATTTACCGTTTCGAGAGGAGCGTTGATCGCCTGCCTCCTCTACCAGAACCAGTACTCATTCCTTTACTGCTTTGCCATCAAAGGCACGCTCCCTTTCTTGACTCGATTTCGGCTTCTTAGACGACCGAGCAACTATCTATCTACTTGAGTGAAACGGCTGGAACCAGTTCACTTTTCGCGCTCCAGCAAATTTCTTCCCATATACCCACGAATCTTCAGTTAGAAACACCACCATGGCGATCTTTAAGAGTCTTTTCGCCTCCCTGCTCCTTTCGGCCCCCTTCGCCGCCGCCGCCCCCGTGGACCTGGCCGCTGGCTTCAAGGATATGGCCGAATCCCTCCCCGAGCTCCCCGAGGAACTCACTGGCAAGGTTGGAATCAGCTCCTTCCTTCGACCCATGCTCTCGAACCCCGATGCTCAGAACATCATTCCCAACAAGTACATTGTTGTCTTCAACAACGACGACTTTGACGACGATGCCATCAGCGCCAAGGAGGCCTCGTTTGCCATGGCTATCAAGAAGCGAAACCTCAACAAGCGAAGCATTAACGGCCTGAACCTTTCCACCACCATCAGCTCCTTCAAGATGAACAAGTGGCGAGCCATGTCCCTCGATGCCGACGATTTGATGATCAAGGACCTTTACGATGCTGACGAAGTTGCCTACATTGAGGCCGATACTCATGTCCAACTCAACGGCGCCATCGCCCAGGTCAACGCTCCCCCAGGTCTCGACCGTCTCTCTCACGCTCAGCCCAACGAGGATACCTATGTCTTTGACGACAGCGCTGGCGAGGGCATTGTGGCCTATGTGGTCGATACTGGTATCAAGACAACTCACACTGAGTTTGAGGGCCGTGCCACTTTCGGAGGCAACTTCATTAACAACGTCGTAAGTAGACGTGTGTGATTTTAGCATTGCGGAAGGATACGTTTGGCTGACTGAAGACAAGGATGACGATGAGAACGGACACGGCAGCCACGTCGCTGGCACCATCGCTGGTGCTACCTTTGGTGTTGCCAAGAAGGCCGAGCTTGTTGCTGTCAAGGTCCTGGATGCCTCGGGCGGCGGCAGCAACTCTGGTGTTCTCCAGGGCATGCAGTTCGTCATTGACGACGTCGAGAAGCGAGGAAAGAAGGGCAAGGCTGTTATGAACATGTCTCTGGGTGGTGACTTCTCTGAGGCCATCAACCGCGCCATCGAGGCTCTCTTCAAGGCTGGCATTGTCCCCGTTGTGGCTGCTGGCAACGAGAACGTGAGTGGACCTCGAGATGTTGTCAAAGGACAAGGACTAATAGGCAATAGCGAGATACCGCCCTGACTTCCCCCGGCTCTGCTCCCAACGCCATCACCGTCGGTGCTATCGACGGCACCACCGACGTGCGAGCCCCCTTCTCCAACTTTGGAAAGGACGTCGACATCTATGCTCCTGGTGTCGAGGTCCTCAGCGTTGGTATTGACTCCAACACCGCTACCGCTTCCCTGAGCGGCACCAGCATGGGTATGTTTCAATATTTCCCTTATCGTTCTCGCCGCGTCAATGCTAACCTTTTGCAGCCTCTCCCCACGTTGCCGGTCTTGCTGCCTACCTCATGAGCTTCCAGAACGTCCAGGAGCCCAGCCGCGTTGTTGAGCTCATCAAGAGCCTCGCCCAGCAGAGCGGTGCCAAGGTCCGCAACAACGCTCCGGACACGACCGACCTCATCGCCAACAACGGCAACCAATAGAAGCAGTCACGGCAGCACAAGCACCATGGGGAATCAGTGACAATGGGAAAGCGGGACGTTTTTTTGATTATCAGGGAAAAAAGAAGAACAAATTTCAGGGATAATTGGTAGCCCACCTCCGTACAAACCTGAGATATTTCATGCCTATTCATGCGTGTAAATATGTAATATAGAACAGTAGACACACTTGTGATCCATCGCGCTTGCTCGTATGTGCCAGGAGTTGGACCGGAAAAGGCAACTGGATAGACGGTGTATCAATAACGACTACAAATATGATCTTCTAGACCAGGACAAGGATAGCAACTGTTGGCATTGGTCTGAAGGAGCCAAGACGGAACGAGACGGCATGTCCGACACTGAGGCCTCTTTGTCCGACACGATGACACGGCTGACAGGGACACAGCTGGACATGCAGGATCGGAAGATTACTCCTGCAGCGAGGCCACAGCCGCGATGTAACCTTTCAACGCAGGGCCGAGACCCCTGGGGCACGATGAGCAGACCCGTACTTATCAGATCAGCTAAGGCCCGTAAGTGGCAGGGAACTGCATGAAAAGACAAAACCAGAGCCCAGACGCTTGTCTCGGCGTCCGTCTCGTGCACATGTAGATCCAAGCCGAAACTGCAAGTCTCTATTAAGCATAAGCGTCACGGATATATTACAAAATGGGATGTCGGTATGTTTGCTCGCCACCGCATGTCCTTCGCCCGGGACGTCGAGATGGACTTGCGGCGCGCCTCGCCGAAAGACTGAGGCTGAGAGCAATGGAATTCGATTTTAGCACTTCTTCGGCACAACCACAGTCATGAAAGGACTGAATTGCAATTTGACATCCGTGCTGGAGCATACTGCTCCGGTATAAGGTTGTGAACGAACACACCACGCTAACTGGGACTGGAGGAAACTTCGAATGCAGCGTGCGCTGTACAACGCCGCTGCTTGTTGTATTAGAAAGAGTAAACGCCTGGCAATGCGACCTAGGCTCGATCCCCTTCCCAAAGGGGGACCTGGGGTAAGTATGGGTACGTTAGGATATCGTGAAAAGGTTCTGGCATAAAACATGAAAAACCAAGCAACTCGACCAGCGGATTATGGTGTTACAATTCGTCACGGCCCGTAACTAGGGGTGTGGCCTTCTCGCCACCTGGTAGGAAGACGCTGGCCTCCTTGAAGATGTTGTCGAACCTGGCGCCGAAGAACCAAGCAGTGCCAATCTGTGAATAAGGCATTAGTCGATGACATTCTTGACAAGAACACGCTGCAACATACCATAAGACCAGAAATGCAGAGCAAGCTGGCAATGACGACACCAAAGAGGACAACAGCCTCACCAGGGTCCATGGTGGGCTCCTTGTTCTGCCTCTGGTTGTTCTCCAAGCTGAGTTTCTTGGGGTCTTGTCGGGGGAAGAGGGTTTCGATAAATTGCTCAATCTGAAGCAGGTTAGTGAGGGCATTCTTAGATATGATACAGAGCAAGACATACCTTGGCGCACTGCGCACTGATGGCAAGATAGCTGGGATCTCTGGGATCGTTCTTTGCCTGGATTCGTCGTGCATATCTCCGGAAGACATCGCATACTGTGACGAGGTTTTGAGTGCACTCAAACATGATCTGACAGGCATCACCCTTGGTGATCTTGACGTTCCTCTCGAGAACATTGGGGTTTCTGAAGACGAGCTCCAGTGTGGCAATGGCCATGCCCTGGGGGATGGCAACAAAGTTGAAGACACTCTGGTCCTTGATGCCGGCCATGTAGAACAGGCACTCCTCGCTGTGCTTGAGAGCATCGAGAACCATCTCAGAGACACACTCGACGGCCTTTGTGCGCTGCTTGGGATCGAAAAGATCCTCCCACTTGTCGACATGCTTGCTCCAGATCTCCTTAGGATACCATCTTCGACCGTCCTCCCAGTCTTCATGGATATCTCGAATAATGTTGGTCTTTTGGAGGAACTGACCCATCGACTCGGTCAGTGAGGGACGCTCAGCCAGCTTGGGGTTGGCGAGCTCCGAGGCGACAAACAAGCGCGTCAGACCCTCGCCGACGAGACCGGCAACGTAGTGGCAGTAAAGCTCATACTCGTCGACTGTTTGCACGCCATTCTCGATCATCTCTGTGTTCTGGGCATAGTCGGCCATGCCATTGCCCATCTTGATGGTCATGTCCTTGATAATCTCATAGTAAGGAGCCTTGATCTTCTTGAGCTCAGTGATGACGACGTCAAAGTGCTCGAGAAGCTCCTTGTCCTTCTCTTGACTCTCATGGAACTGCCAGCCATCCTGCTCCATGGTGTTGTGGAACTCGCGCAGAAGAGGGACCTTCTTGTCGAGGGGGAGGGTCATGTCGTCCTCAATAGTGTCTAGACCACGGAGAACAAGGTAGAAGAGGGTGATGGGGACAAGAAGCTCATGGTTAAGCTCCTGTATGACGGCCGCAAAGCTGCGGCTCGTCATGTTCAGGTAGCGAAAGCATTCTTGCAGCTCGGGGGACTCGGTGCTGGGATCACGCTTGTGGACAGGATCGTGCCAGACCTTCCTGGAGAGGACATTAGAAGCTGCCGATAGAAGCAAGCAGAAAAAGGTCTCACCATTGGATAATGGACCGAAGCTGGTTCGGGTGGAAGAGGTAGTAGAGGGCGCCCATTTTTGCGGCGTGAGGGGGGGAGCGGGTAGGCGAGACAACTCAAGGGAGAAGCAGAGGGTGGACAGTGCGCCGAGTCGACTCAGGAAGTGGGAGGAAGCAAAGTTTTTATGCCAATTGCAACCGTTGACCCCGAGGACGTCGTTTTGCGTTGCTCGCCATCAACTGCGCGAGGAAGAAGGAGAGATGAGAGAGGACAGAATTGATCTGGACACCCACTCTTCCGGGTAAATCCACATTGGCAAGAGCTCATTTCTTACGGTGGAGGTGGAGGTGGCCGATCCTTGTAGAGAGATTCCACGGATACTAGAATAAAAATTCGCGTTTTCTGCATGGGCCGCGCCTGTAGCACGTGTGCAGGTGTCACTCGTATTCGTGTTGCGTAGTTTGTGACACCCTGCTTAGCAGGATGGATGCAGAAATATGGATGCAATGCCGCTGGCGCATCTACTGACAGCAAGTACAATACGGGAATCAGCACTCGCTGTCGCTGGAGATGATTCAGCTGCGTCTGCCTACAGCAAGCTGCAAGGCACCCTTTCCCCAGGAAGTTGTACCACACTCCATCACTAGCCGGAGCTCCGGCCCGCAAGCCCTTTCGATGGTGTTGAAGAAGTGTCAGTAGGACGATCCCGGCCATGATAGCTTGTGGCTAGCCGGCACACCGGGCACTGAATAGGAGTCAAGACACATTGCAGCAGAATGCGACAAATAAGCTGAGCAACCTGAGCAAAAGAGGCTGGCCTCATTGACAGCCGGCAACCACCAAGAGAATAGTTTCGCGAAACATGCATCTATGCGATCCGGACCCCTTCACCGCTCAACCGGATTTATCCAACCCCACACCACAGTCTTCTCTGCTCCAGGTTCTGGGAAATTGCGCGTCTGTTGAGCGTGGCATCATGAAGCGAGCCAATGGAGGATGTGATGATGATGCTTAAAGCACGGATTCTTCGTTGTCCGGCGGCTTTCGTCTCTGAATATATGATAGCTGGCGAGGCTTTCCATGATGCATGTCAGACAGCATCACTTGAGCAACATGGATAGCTTCTGCATGTTGAACCTTGTCACGACAGACGCGTTTCCACCACCTTACGTGCTACAAGTCTCAAGAAGGATGGTATTGTTTGATCTCGACCCCTCGAATTGGGTCATTGGCAAGTACCTATGATCAAGTGATGAATAAAACCTCCAGAAAGTACCTTCAATCATGAGCAGGAATGAAAAATAGGACTCTATTGTAGCCACAACTGCTGTTGTGTCTTTAGCTTCACTCAAGACCTATCAGGTGTAGGATCTTCGTTATCTTTGCATTACACCGGAACCCTTCCCCACTGATCAGGCACGCCTAGCCTATATATGATCTAACTATAGGAGAAGCCTGAGCCTCAAAGAGCGTGCATCTCAACCCTCTGTTTTTACCATTTGGGGTTAACTATGCAGTGCTTATCGAGATGAGCAAGTCTCTAACGAGAAACATGATCGCGTCCACATAAATGACTGTTAACCAATGGAAGATTGGGCGGTGAAATCATGATAGGATCTTGTCAAGTTGTCAAGGCGACTGCCGCAAAGACATCCACATCTGAAGTAGCTCCAATGCTAAACCACCTCTTCACGATCTTTACCCGCTTCTATGTTCACGGTAATACGTAGTATATACCGTTTGCGACAGGGCCTGCAATATTACCACCCTGGCCCGATCTCGCACAGCCAGACCCTACGTCTTGGAGTTTGATTGCCTTTCGCTGGTATCTAGGAATTGGCTCGACGAGCAAGCCAATCGAGTCAGAAGTCGTGAGCTTGACTCAGCCAAACTGACGATCAAGGCTGCAAGATTGCGGGCATCATGAATTATATGGAATTTTACGAAAATTATCGATAGGGCGTGTTTCGGGAGTATGAGAACCTCTTGAAAATCACCAAGGGACGTGTGGTGAATGAACACTGTTTCAGCGAGCAATCCTCACCAAGCTCCAAGTTGGATTAACATCATATCGA
This sequence comes from Fusarium neocosmosporiellum, assembly GCA_006518225.1. Taxonomy (NCBI): domain Eukaryota; kingdom Fungi; phylum Ascomycota; class Sordariomycetes; order Hypocreales; family Nectriaceae; genus Fusarium; species Fusarium neocosmosporiellum. Next base: position 35,410 of record SSHR01001751.1, read on the forward strand.
CAATGCCTTCTTCAAGGCATTTCGGTATATAAAAAAGAAAAATCAAGCGAGAAGACTCATTTTCCTTGCACAAGATGCCGAGTCAGAGCCAAGTCTGACAAGACGATGCTGTGTAAGTTGGGCAACACGTAAACATCACGGCGGAGTTCAGGCAGTGAGTGGTGTTGAGGGGCAAAGTGGCAACAAGGCCTGACGGGGATGGGACGAAGTGTTGGAAACTTGAAGGAAACCTTCTTTTCGGGAGTCAGCTTTCGTCTAATTGGCCGGCTCGTCAAGAACGATTCGTCATGTTTCTCATGTGATAACTGTCCTTGATGTTTGGGATTGAGGCCTCAGATAATGATCCATGGTGGTGAACCTGCCCAACGGCTGGGCACTGCCCCGCCATTACGTAGCCCCCCGGAAGGCCCTGAAGAACCTTTCCAAGCCCCCCAGCCTTGGAGCTCAGGCCAATGAATGCCCAAGGGAGGTATCGTTCTTGAGGGAGGGAAGGAGGGAGAGAGGGATGGATGGCGGTCATGCCGGATAATTTCCGCGCGGGCAGGCGGTCATTTTGGGCAACCCGACGCCATCATCAACATTTCTTACCTGGTGCCAGTCAATTTTTTCTTCCTTTTCCTGCTCCATATTCACCCCAACCTATTTCCATTTCTGACCTGAAGCCCGGAAGAGCAGCCCATCATGGTCGTCGATACCGCCTACTACGACACCTTGGGCGTCCAGCCCACAGCCACCGAGCTGGAAATCAAGAAGGCCTATCGCAAGATGGCCATCGTCCACCACCCAGGTTTGTCCATGATACGGCCTTCCAGACCGTTACATTTCGCCTAGCTGACTTTGTTGCTCTGCAGACAAGAACCCCAACGATCCCACTGCACATGAAAAATTCCAGGCCATCGGCGAGGCCTACCAGGTCCTCTCCGACACCGACTTGCGGAAAGCCTACGATAAGTTCGGAAAGGACAGCGCAAGACCCCAGGAAGGCTTCGCCGACCCCGCCGAGTTCTTCAGCTCCATCTTTGGCGGCGATGCCTTTGTCGACTGGATCGGCGAGATCAGCCTTATGAAGGACCTCACCGCGACCATGGATATCACGCTGCAAGAGGAGGAAGAGGCCGCAGCCGCCGAGGCTGCCGCGCAGGCCGCCGACGGAGACTTCCCCGGTACTGAGGAGGCCAAGAAGGAGAGCATGAAGGATCAGGAGAAGAGGGCGGAGGAGAAGAAGGCCGCCTTTGCTGAGGAAGAAGCTGGCCCACCACCCCCTCCATACTCGGAGGCCGTTGCCGACGACAAAGAGACAAAGCCTACTCCTCCCCCCGCTGCCGCCGCAGGCCCCTCGGGCACCGAATCCCCTCTTCCTCGATCCGATGCCAACTCACCCGCACCCTCCTCGGCCTCCCGAAGCCGAACCCAGATTCCCCTCCGGCCAGCCCTGGCCGACAAGTCTCACGAGGATATCCTCCTCGATGAGGCTGCTAAGGGTGAACTGACAGAGGAGGAGCTCAAGCGCAAGGAGAAGAAGAAGGGTGGTCTGAGCAAGGAGCAGAGAGAGCAGCTGGCAGCTCTCGAGAAGGAGAGGGCCCGGATCCGACAGGAGCGTGTCGACACCCTCGCGCGCAAGCTCCAGGATCGCCTCAGCGTGTGGACCGAGACAGACAAGGGCAACGACGTCACCAAGGCCTTCCAGGAGAAGATGCGCCTCGAGGTGGAGAACCTTAAGATGGAGTCGTTCGGAATCGACATCCTGCACGCTATCGGTCAGACGTATGTGTCCAAGGCTTCAACTCTGCTACGCAGTCAGAAGTTCCTCGGTATCGGCGGCTTCTTCAGTAGGCTCCGCGACAAGGGAACGCTCGTGAAGGAGACATGGAACACCATCAGCAGCGCCATCGATGCCCAGCAGACCATGGAGGACATGGCCAAGATGGAGGAGAAGGGTGGCGAGGACTGGACTGAGGAGAAGCGTGCTGAGTATGAGCGCCGTGTCACTGGAAAGATTCTCACCGCCGCCTGGAGAGGAAGCAAGTTTGAGATTCAGAGCGTCCTGCGTGAGGTGTGCGACAGCATCCTCAATGACAAAAAGGTTCCTCTCAACAAGCGGCTGGAGCGAGCCCAGGCTCTGGTCCTCATTGGTGACATCTTTATGAAGGTATGTTTTCGTCTTGTTTTATTGCCTGCCTCGTCACTAACACGCTATACAGGCTGAGCGTTCTCCCGAAGAAGAGGGCGATTATCTCGTCTTTGAGCAGCTTGTCGCCGAAGCAGCCATGAAGAAGGAGGAGGATCACAAGAAGAAGAAGGACCGCAAGCACGGCAAGGAGAAGGAACCTTCCTCCCCATGAGCTTGAAGAGAACAATTGAGTCAAAGAAAAAGATGCCCCGGAGAGTCAAGGGGCAGCGGTAGGTGTGGTGTAGCCTACAAACAAACAAACCCTGGGCGGGCATGCTTGGAAAAGGTGCACGCCAATGAACACGTACGCTTTTGGTTGGAATGATGCCGCGGTGGTATAGCATAGAGTGGCAATGACGAGGACGGCCGGCAAACGATTTAGACATAATTCCCATGATCATATTCCCCCCTTTTTCATGAAATCTGACGACCATATATCCTCTCAAGAGTTGCTAGTTGACCGTTATTACAAGAACAATTGTGACCAAAGAAGAAAACAATGAGCACAGGACGAAGCAATCAAAGACAAGTCAAGTCGAATGTTTGATATCATCTGGTGATATCTGTTGCCCATTTGTACCTAGCTACCTGATTTGATCTCCTGTTCCGTCACTCAACCGAGGAGGATAACAAAAACCATGATCCCAAGATACCGAATCCAAAATAGCAATTCTCTCTCTTTCTCGCTCTCTGTGTCTCGCTGAGTCTCTTTCTCTCTCTCTCTTTTGTACCCCTTCGCTGTCTTTCCCGCCAATGATTTTATAAACCGCACCAAAACTCTCTCGGGGTATCTGTTATACATATGTATCCTGAACCGAAAAAAAAAGGGGGCCAAAAAATTCCGCGACAAATGAAAAAAAGAAGAAGCCCTGCGGAATGAGGGCTGGATGAAAGTGGTATCCAGGCCGTCCCCGTATTCTCCCATTCGCGCCGTGTTTTGAGATAGGGGGAAAAAATGTATGAGCAATGAGACGGTTCTCAATGATGGAGTTTTGTGCATAGCGATGCATGCCGCTGGGAAGCAAAAAGATTGCGACGCAAAGAAACGAAAGAGATTTGAGTTGAAAAAAAGCATCGCTTGCTTGCCCAACGCCGTGTATGCATGCATGTTTATTCCCCATAATGTTCGTATGTACGACGTTTGTTTCGGTGTTATGCCCTGAGGCTCGGCTGGTGTAGAAAATGCTGAAAGGTGTATCGAAAAGGTGAATTCGGGAGTGGTGAGTTGTGTGCAGCATCCCGGCCGCGTATCGTGGTATTAATATATTGGGGGAGTGACCGAGCAAGGCCGCACTCAGAGTATGCCGTGGCCCTGGGCGAGATTAGTTGCCTTCCGCTTGCAACTCGATGCCACTATCACGATCCTGGGAGCTCTTCTCCCAGGGCAGCGGTGGCTCAAGCCCAGTATCTTCAGTGTCCTGGTCCAAATCGTCATCCTGGGTCAGCATGTCGTCATCCTCGTCCTCATCCTCGTTGGGGGGAGGAAGCACATGTCCACCAAAGTCAACATCACAGATGCGGACCTTATAATCCAGCGCCTTCTGGCCCTCCTTGATGAGAATCTCAGTCCAGTTAAGACATCGCTTGATACTTTGGTTGATCTTTTGGCTGTCGACGAGTAGTTCGCGATGCTTCGACAGATCAAGCTGTAGACGGCGCTCATCCCGTCGTCGACGGGCAGCCGCCTTTTCCAGGGTTTTCTCATCATTGGGGTCCAGAGTGTCCGAGGCTGATACTGAATCAGTCATTGAAATATCAGAGTCGTCCAGTGAATCGTGCTCCTCGTCTTCAGAAGGGGGTCCCGAGTCCTCTTCGCTGAGATCAGCAAGGGCAAGGCTGACCGGGGGTTCCGCCAAAACTTCAGAAGGGACTCTGCTAGAGGTCGCTGAAGCAACGGCAGAAAGATGGCCAGATCTCGACAATCGCTTGTACCTGCGAATCTCTGCGTTTTGCTTCCGGAGCTGCCTCTCTAGAGTTCGGTTGATGGCTTCAAGCGAGGCATTGGTGATCTCCAAGTCCTGAACCTTGCGTTCCCTCCGTGCGTTGGCCACTAGCTCGCTCACGGGATCAGAAGAATTGTTCGATTTAGTTGGGCTCTGAACTTCGGGCTGCGATCCATCATCATCCTGCTCCTCCTCTTCATCGGCAAGGTCCTCGGCCACTTGAAGAATCGAGGCCATGGTCAGAGCTGGCTGACTTGAGCCAGGGCTTCTCGGAGGCGACGCAGGCTCCGAGTGCAGCCGGGGCGGAGACATGGGCATCCTAGGCGAGTGAGAGGGGTCAAAGTTGGGGACGCTCCCTGTCCTTGCATGACCTCGGAGTTTCCTGGGTGCTGATTCAATGCTGACTCTTCTCTTGGGATTAACGGTTGCAGCGGGAGCTAGCGATGTTGGTGATGTTGTGTGGGTTGCCGAGGCTAATTGGGTCCTGCTGCTGAGACCAGGTGTGCCAGTATTTTTGAGAATCGAGGGGCTTGGCTGGGCAATCTTGATAGGCGAGTGTGGCCTTGGGGGCATGGAGTATGTGTGGTTTGAGTGTCCAGATGCTGAGTTGCTCGTGCTCGGTCGTCCAGATTGAAGTCTAGAAGTTGATGAGTTCGTTGACGAAGGCCCCGAATTCTGAGCACCGGGCTTGAGGTCAGGTGCACCATTGGCATAAAAGAACTTTGTGGGCGTCGGTTCGGGTGTGCTGCTAAGAATTGGTGTAAATGGCGACGTGGCGGGAGGGCTCATGGTCCTCTTCGAATCGGTGTTGCTGCCATTGGCGTAGAAGAAGGCGGACGAGTGCCTGTGTGATCCGGTCGAGGGTCGACTAGACGACTGTGAAGTTCCTTGGGCATCACTGGCACGGAAAAATTTGGAGTCGGGGTCAGCGGGAGAATCAGATCGAGTCAGTGATGGTCTTCCCGACGACGATGTCAAGGAAGCTCGAGGATCCCATCCATCTCGGTCGGGGTTCGGGGTGCCGTTCGGAGTGGTATGGTTGCTCTCGGCGGCACGGCTTGAACGACTGCCGGACCGGGGTGTTACGCTGCTTGTTAGGTAGAGGCCGGGCGAGGCGGTGTCGTCTCGATAAGGGAGCCCGCTGGGCAAGCCCTGGGTCGATCTCCGGGCCAGAGGTGCAGCAATCGAGGGACCCTTTGCACTGGAAGCAATCTTGGGCGTCAGGGGCGTGCGGCCGACATTCTTCGCAGCAGCTGCACTCAGCTGCGGGGGCCGGGGCCTCGAGTCACCACCAGGGGGCATCTTGGGCGGAACGTAACTCGACGGGGTAGAGCGAGTTGAGGTTTTTGTGGCGGTTAGGGCGAGGACATGTTGTTTCGGGCCGTGGTAGCTGATGGTGGTTGCTGTGGAAGAGCGGGCGATGGAGGTGGTGGAAGAGGCGGAGGAGTTGAATCGAGGGCGAACCTGAGCCGGCAGCTTGGTCGTAGGGGTCCTAGGCAGCGGCTTGGACGAGGCGGCGAGCTTATTCGCGGATGCCGAGGTAGCGATAGGGACGGGCTTGGCTGAGCGGCGAGCGGCGAGGCCGGTGGTGGAGGTTCGCGAGGAGGAGTCGAAGGAGGAGTTGGTGTTGTTGAGGGTGCGCATTCTGACAGAGACGGTGTCTGGCTGGAGTCGGGGGAGTCTCGACTGCAGCAGACCAGACAGAGACGGACGGGCAGTCGGGCAGTTGGGCGAGACGGGACCAGGCGCTAAATTGTTACTGGCTGGCCGGCATGGCTCGGGCGGCACCAAATTTTAGGTTAAGGGGGGCCACCGCTGGAGGGTCAAAGCCACAGGGAGCTTGGAGCGCTGAAGCACAGCGGGCTTCACTGGACGGCCAGTGGACACCACCGAGTAAACAAAACTGACACACACCCGCTCTCTCGACGAGCGAGAAAAGCTGTGTGAAAGCGGGGGGGCACGGTAATCGATATGAGTCGGGCTGGTGGCTTGGGTATCGATGGATTCTCTTGCTGCAGGCGGGAGGGGAAAGGGAGGAGAAATTCTGCACTATCAGCAGTGCCTTTTGATGAGTCGCATACAGCAGGGCAGCAAAGGAAAAAATGAAGCTAAGACGTGTGTGTCGTAACAATCAACCAAAAACAAAACAGAAAAAGCGTCACGAGTTCTTTGTCAGAGGGAGGTGAGAAAGGAGGAGTGAGAGAAGGAGAAGAGACGGACGGTCAATCACGAAAAGCGGACGGGAGGGAATACAGGTAAGGTAGGTAGGAAGCGGGCAAGAGAATGAATGGATGGATCATGGCATGGGCGTACCCTTGCTCTCCTCGACGGAGTGGACGGCCTCGCCCAGACCAGCAAGCAAGCCCTCTCTACCGCTTTTCTTTTTGGCCTCTGTACCAAGGTCAAGGCCTTGTTTCCTGATCATGGGTGTTTCTGGCCAGCTGCAGAGTCCAAAAAAGCACAGGCATCTGACTGTTGTGTTTTGGAATTGACCCGTATGAGTGGTGCTGGTTCGTCTTGGAACATGCCAAACACCAGCTCTTGTGGATCAGATCAGACAGATCCCCCATTTTCATCCTATCCACGATGATGAGATGGAATTGTTACAATGGATGTTTGTTTATTTTGACACTCACGTCTCCGACGCGGCCTCTCGTCCAGCAGGGAAACCCATTGCGTCCATCATTAATAGCCAATTCCCCTTCCTACACCTTCAATGCTCGCATCAGCGCCGAGCCCGCCCATCGTCATCCTGGCTTGATTACGTCTTCATGCCAGCCCCCAACCCACAGTCCAGTCAGTGCCCCGGGCGTCGGTCTCGTCTTCTCCGCCTCGCCGTCCAGTCTCCCTGGAACCCATGCAAAAAAGACGGACACCCCAGTCCCGAAGGGAAAAAAACACGGGCAGCAGAAACCCTTCTGCTTGGGTCCCCCTAGTCGATCGCCGCGCGTGTGGCATGACATGGGCAACGCCACAAACAGAGCAACAGAGACAACAGCCGGCGGGGTCGAGAGTAGCGTTCCCGAATGGCCGGAGAGATGCCAAGTATTACAAGAAAAGCTGAAATGAGTAAAAAGAAAGGCAAGATTCCCTTCAATTAAACAGTCGAAGCCCAGCAACCTTGCCAGAACCAAAAATACTCCAAACCTTCCCAATTGGGCAACACACATGCAAAGCACCAGCATGTGCTCGCTCGCTCACTTGCCTTAGGCACGCGCACAAAATGCAGAGCCCGAAAAATATCCATGCTGACCAATCATGATCCCTTGTTTGGCAAGGCAAGGCTTCGCTTCAGCTCTTCCGTCTCTCTTGTCCATTCTCGCTCTCTCTGCTTTTTCCTTGTCCCGCTGACAGAAAAAACCTGGCACTTTTTTGCTTTGGTGGCTCGATGATTCTGCAATTACCTGTCCACAACCCACTCCCCTCCCTCTCCCTCCCGTTCGCCTGGGCTCTCCCATAGCCCTTCGCCTATCGATTTTCTTCTTTCCCAGCGACCCGAGGTCCCTAAGCTCTCGGGAAGGAAATCTCTGTTTCGCTGCTCATCCAGATTCGCGGTGTCGTCGTGTCGTCATGGGCGTCATAGGGATATCGCTGATTGTCGCCTCGGTCGTCTGGGTCATCGTGCGCCCGCCGTCATGGATCCCCTCGCCCTTGCAGATCCTCCTGCGCTGGAGAGGCAGCCCTCCTGCCACTATCACGGACAGGAAGACCGATCCCTCGACGGCCGATGCTGACTCTGGCTCTGATATGGGGCCTAGCGCAAGCCCTGGGCCCCGTGTCCTGGTGTCGTTGGATCACGAGGTGGAACCGGCCCTCCGCACCCGGACTGATCCGGCCGACAAGCCTGTCGACCGTACCACTCGAGCTTCTTCGTCCGACCCTGACCGCCTCCACCAGCCTCTCGGTCAAGGCCTCGTCGCCAGTTCCTCACAGCAGTCTCAGCCCGTCAAGGACGATACCGCTTCTATGCCTCCACCCCCACTGCCAAAGATCGTCTCGCAACCTCCTCCTCCTCCTCCAACCATCGCTGAGCCTGATGAGCAAACCACTCCCAAGGCTACTGCCGTCTCCGATCCTCCATCCCTTCCCGTACCCACCTTTTCGCTCGACAATGCTCCCCCGGCGCCTAGCTCCCACC
>SSHR01001753.1:0-43968 GCA_006518225.1 Fusarium neocosmosporiellum
GCGGCCGCTCGCGTCTCCGACTCCGCTGACCTTGAACATGGCGCTCTCCTTGCCCGGGCCAATGCCGCCGAGGAAGCGGAAGTTGGGGGCCCCCCCGGACTGGGCGGCGGCGGCAACGTCCTGGGCGGTGGCGAGGTAGATGGCGGCGGCGGTGTTGGGCGGGAGGGAGACGCCGGGGAGCATAAAGACGACAATGTGTGAGAAGGACTTTGAGGTGGGGAGGGAGTAGAGGAATGAGGTTGGTGAGGGGGCCGAGGCTGGCTCGGTGATCAAGGGCTGTCCTGCGGGGACGATGCCGAAGAGAGGACCCGACATTGTGAGTATTATTGGGTGTGAATTGAGAACGAGGCGCGTTCAATTAAGCGGATTTCGACGGTCCAGGTGCGCGTGGGTTGGTGTCGTCTTGTATCTTGGGGGCTATGTATGGTGTTGAGTTTGTAAGTTTCTTTGCCCTTCTATGGCTGGGTGGTGTGAGACGATTGGTGCGCGTCTTCCAGGGCTCTCCAGAAGGAAGTGGAACTGTTTGGTGACCTCATACCGGATTCTCCCCGCGGCGTTCTAGGGTAGGCTTGCTCGAGGGGATTGTCTCGGGGAACTTGGGCTGGAGAGGTTGTGTTACAACCGACATGGTAGTAATTCATCCGTATTTACTGTTTCTTATGGTTCCCATAGGTGAAAATGCACCCGATCTGTCTTCTACCTGTGATGTCGTTGGTATTCACCTTGCCAGATCGAGATTCACCGAAGACGTGGGTCTTGGTCATGGTCACGAGAGCCCGCTCATAGATAAGTTGAGTGCTCGTCGACTTCCTGATTCAGCCTCACCGAGTAAGACAACTCGCTGGCGTATGAACCGGGCGACATAAGTCGGTATTGTCATCAATATTCTTGATCTCATTGGAGATCCGTTCCATGAGAGCAACCGTCACCTCACCGCGCTTCATCTATAAAAGAGTATCACAAAAAGGCCGCAGGGTCCTCACCTTTTCATCACTTCATCACCTCTTCTCTACGTACCAACCATTAAAAGCACACCGAAGCCACTCACAGTTTCAACTAGAAGAGAAAGGCCCTCTATCCGAAATATATAATTCGACCTATAGCCCCTCGGCTAGTCAGTCCAAGCTTTAGAAACCTCACACCAAAATGGCCAAAACCAACATCGACTTGATCGACGATGTCGACATGTAAGTCATCCAGCTTTGGCCCAGGAAGGTAACTCACATCATAAGGTTCCCATATGTCGATACGGACCCTGATGCGTTCACCAAGATGAATGCTGGTCTCTATACTCTCGTATGGGAAGATGCTCAGGGCACTTATCCAATCGGCTATATCCTCGACCGCGTCTTCCAGGAGCTCCTCAAGGTGCCCGAGGACGTTCGAGGCAAGATGGAGTATGATACGGAGAAGCGGACCGTTGCGCTCTTCAAGGAGCCCACAGAACAGGAGCGCACTCGCCGTGTTGCGGCTCTGGGGGACTACTGGCGCCAGAACAAGACATTCCCCTTGCTCCGCGGCTGGCGAAACGAGCTCTGGCCTGTGTACGGCCGCACTGGCGAGCTCCTGTTTAGCATGGAGCGTGCGGCGATGGGTTTGATTGGAACGATGCGATATGGCGTCCACATGATTGCCTACGTTCGGGATGAGAGTGCGCCGCATGGCCTTCGGCTCTGGGTGCCTACACGTGCCCGCAACAAGTCAACATTCCCTAGTATGCTCGACAATACAGTGGCTGGCGGTCTCATGACGGGAGAAGACCCCTTTGAGTGTGTCATCCGCGAGGCTGACGAGGAGGCCAGCCTCCCTGATGAGACTGTCCGAAAGGGCGCCAAGTTTGTCGGCAACGTCACATACATCTACATCACAGACGCAGGGCAGGTCGGCGAGGGCGGCTTTATTTATCCCGAATGCCAATGGGTCTATCACCTCGAGCTCCCCAGCGACGTGGTGCCCCAGCCCAAGGACGGCGAGGCCGAGAGGTTCGACCTGTGCGACGTCGACCAGGTCAAGGCGGACCTCGCCAAGGGGCGCTTCAAGCCAAACTGCGCGCTCGTCACGCTCGACTTTTTCATCCGCCACGGCATCCTCACCCAGGAAAACGAGCCCGAGATCGAACAGATCAAACGGAGGGTGCGCCGTGACATCCCTTTCCCAGGTCCACACCAGAGCAACTGGCGCCCGGCTTGAGTCCTGGCAGCTGCGGAATGAGACTGCAGAGGCGCAGGGGGGCACCATCTTTGAAAAAGCTTGTTGGGGGGTCCGAGACGTCGATTCGTTTTGGGTATCATTACAGCACGATCTAGAGCTATTGGAATGCAGATGCCTTCGGGCGGCGGTGTAGAGCTAAAGCCTAGGTAGATGGACGAACAGAGTATTCGGCCAGACTATTTCTTGACAAGCAGATACACGTTGTCGACGCGAAGGGGCGTCAGCTTCTTGACGGGACCTTGGAGTGACATGAGAAGGCCGCCGAACGAGACATAGGCATTGCTGTGTACCGGAAACTGCGGTTAGTGCAACTGGTTCTCAGCGGTTCAAAGGCATGCCTGTGTTTGAGAACAACTCACATGGTGTTTCCGTCATATGTCTCCTCAAACTTGTAGATCTTGCCGTGGCAAACATAGTCGTAGAGGTCCGCAATCGTTGCCGGCGCATCACCAGCCTTGCCCACGTCCCTCCAGCCCTTCTCGTCCTCCTTGCTTCCATCCAGGGACAGCGTCGTCGACAGAACCACGTGCAGAGCATCCGAAACGGCGCAGGGGAAGAGCTCAATGTTGATGTCGAGCGTCATGACCGTCTGCGAGTCGCTCGAAGTGCACGAGATGCGAGCGACGCGATCGTACTTGGACTGGTCATAGTCGGTCACCGTGAAGGATTCCTCAAAGAGGGTGGCGTCGCCGCTGGCCATTGTGGGCAGGTCGCGGGGGGGAATAGATCTCTCGAGACTGAAGAAGAGCAACGAGAGTCCAACTCGGTAGAGTCGAGAGGGTAATCCGGAGAGGTTGGCTTTGTCGTCGTCGTCGGCGCAGGAAAGAGAAAAGGTTTGGAGTGGCCCAAAAAAGCTGGTGGGGTTAGGCGCATAAAATCGAAGAACTGACGTCGGACCGGATACCTACCAAGCGGGGCGCGCACACAAACACTTTGAAGCTGTTGAAAGCTCACGGTTCCATATAAGCCTTGCCGTTTCGCTTTTCCTATCGGAACCGATATTCTGTGGCTGTAAAGAGACTGATTAAGCAAAAAGCCATGTCCTTTCGAAAGCGAAACGTCGTGATAGGGTCTTCAGGACCAGCATCACCTGCTGCCCGACAAGAGAAGTCTCTTGCACCAGGAACAAGACCATCTCCGCTAGATGGACGCCTCACTACGTCGACCGGCACGCAATCTCTGGACCAACTCCTAGCTGGCCATGCCGGAATGCCAATGGGAACATCTCTGCTCATTGAAGAGACCGGGACCACCGATTTCGGAGGCGTCCTGTTGCGATACTATGCCGCAGAAGGACTTGTACAGGGGCATCACGTCCACCTGCTGGGCTTTGGTGACGCCTGGCGGAGGGAGCTTCCGGGACTAGGAAGTCTGGATGGTTCCAAGAGCAGTGGGAAATCTACGTCGTCCTCGGATGACAAGATGAAGATCGCCTGGCGTTATGAGACACTTGGGCAGCGCAATGTGCCGGCCAGAGGCATGTTCTCCTTAGTCCTCCTGTTCCTCTTTTCTTTCCGGCATTCCTCTAACGGATTGATTCAGATCCTCAAGTGACCCAAGGGCCCAGTCAAACTGCGAGTATCTTCTGCCATGGATTCAACCTGACCAAGCGGCTTGAGAGCAGCGCCATCAAAGGCCAACTTTTCGCGACACCGGTCGATGGTCCTCTGGCTTCACCAACGCAAACTCCCTTTCACAAGTTCATTGCGGATGTAACCTCCAAGATCAAGAACTCACCTCCTTCGACCATCCACAGGATCGTCGTTCCCAGCCTGCTCTCACCCCCGCTCTACAGCTCCGCTGCCAGCCAGCCCCGCGAGATTCTCAAATTCCTGCATGCGCTGCGAGCTCTCCTCCGACAGTTCCCAACCCAGGTTACGGCGATCGTGACCATTCCCGTCACACTATTCCCGCGGTCAACTGGACTTGTGCGGTGGATGGAACTGTTGTCTGACGGAGTCCTCGAGCTCATTCCTCTGCAGCACCAAGCCCCAATTACCCGGGAGCCGGGAAGCGAGGACAAAGGCCAAGGTCTCTTGCGCACCCACAGTCTCCCTGTGTTCCACGAGAAGGGCGGCGGCTTGGAGGGCACGTGGAACCGGGAGAATCTCTCATTCAAGCTCAGCGGCTCGAGTGGGCTGGTAATTACACCTTTCAGTCTTCCCCCGATTGGGGACGAGGAAGAGACCCCTAAATCGTCCAAGCAAAACGAACCGAAGAAGGAGAGTCTCGACTTTTGAGCTCAAAGCATCACCTTTGTTGAAGCAACTCTCGGCCAACATCTCGCTAAACGTGGAGCTCCCTAGGGAGGCTGGAGCTTGCCGCCTTATCTTATCGTAAATGCCCCCAGCTCCACAGGCTAAAAATTTCTTCCCCCTCAAAAGAGCTCCGAGCTGCAACTCTGCTTCCTTCTTCTTTCTCCTGATCAACATCTCTATCTCAACAGGTATGTATACACAATTTTATTTGCTGCGCGCGAACCATGGACACAATGATTATACACTTATATCTGTCAATCCCCTGATTTTCTGTGACGACACACTATAAAATTACGAAGACGACTTATGATGTTGTCCTTTTCACATTCTTGCGCTTTTCTATCACCGCGATCAGAGCATCCGCTAACCCGCGATGCTTCATAGATACCATGGCTGTGCCTTCAGACCCAGCTCCGGTCCGGATCTCCAAGATCGCAGGGCGCTACCTCATCTTCGACTCGGACGCTGCTGCCCTTCTCCGTCGCAACGAGAACGTTAACGGGACGCTGGCCGGAACGGCGCCTCAGCAGCCGACTCAGAACATCTTTCTCGGTCTCCCTGTCGAGCTCCGGCCAGAGGAGGCCGAGTCGCTGGTGCAGAAGAAGGTGGCTTTTCTCGTAGATGACGTAGCTGCCCATCAGGCTGCCCTGCGCAGCCCCAACCCTGAGACGAAGAGGCTATACCTCGACTCGCTCAGGACAAGGAAGCAAACTGCCCAGCAGGTTTTTGCAGAGAAGAATGCCAAGAGAGCCATCGAAGTGGCAGAAAAGCATGGAAGGCCCCGCCCGACCGCCTCTCGAACCACCCCTAGCAGTGCAGATGACGATGCTCTCTTCTCAAGTGACCAGCCTGAACCCAACCCGCGTCAAACGGATGCTGCAATCAAGTCCCTCGGGGTCACGCCAACATCCAGTGGATCGTTGATTTCCCCTGAAGCAGAAAGGACATATCTTGCCGAGAAGCCGACCACAGGCCCATTGTGCGGCTTCCTCTTGACCTCTGGTTACTACATGACCCCTGGTCTACGGTTCGGTGCCAAGTACAGTGTCTACCCGGGTGACCCTCTGAGATTCCACGCACACTTCATGGCGAATCAGTATGGATGGGAAGAAGAGATTCCTGTCCTGGATATCGTAGCAGGAGGCCGTCTTGCTACGGCAGTCAAGAAGGCTTTCCTGATAGGGAGCCAGCAACCGGGGACTGAAGAGCTGCCAGATGGCAAGATGCGAACCTTTAGTATTGAATGGGCAGCAATGTAACCTCGTTAATTTAAATGCTATCAATAATGCGTCAAGAGAAGTGCCCGCGAAACAAACATGATCTTTCCCTAATTCTCGCGGGACTATGCCACCAACTCCGCTGAACATGTAAACGAATCAGAGTTGTAAAGAAAACTCCTGGTAATTGTTCCCTCCTATAGTATAGTGCACACTACTCATTGTCCATCGCTCCATACCAATCCTACCACAATGGAACGGAATGGTGACCAACCAAGCTCAAGGAACAAATATCCGGCTGAAACTGATCACCTCCCGACGACAACAGACACACTTGTCAAAATTGTTCATAGCTAGGGAGACACGGCAATCGTCGCAGAGGCTCAGGCATCGACAGGGCCAGACGATGATTGTTCGTGGCGAGCTCTGGCACACGACACACTGAGGTCCGTCGCTCCCAAAGCCAGAACCGCCCTCTTCCCACGATGTCGATGCAAATGGCTCGGCAGAACCGGGTTGTCGCCGTGAAAGTAAAAGCTGCTCCAGCAGCCTTTCCTCTTCGTCAGGACTGAGCTTGGTGTGACGGCCCGATGGCATGGCAGTGGCTCCAGGGTGCAACAAGCTGGCCCCGGGTGTCGTGAGAATACGCGTTCGCTGCAGCTGCTCCATTCGGCGATACTTGGATCGTGTCATGATGCCGTCAGTCTGAAGATGGGCAGAGAGCGTCCTTGCCTCTTCTCGCTCTTCTGCGTTTGTCGGATGGAGCAGGCGCGCAAGATCGGAAATCTGCATAGGACTGTCGACAAAGGGGGTGCTTTCTCGAGTAACCCGAGGTGACCGCTGGGTAGGGGTTCTCTGACCGTCATCATCATCCGACTCCCATTGCTGATAATCATCGACTCCTTCGCCCGTCGTCGATAATGAGATAACACTCGTAGTGTCGAAATCATCGTCATCCGAACGTGGTTCGAAATCACCGCTTGTGTCGGTCGATCCCCACCAACCACCCTTGAGCCAGTATTTGTACAGATCTGTGTCCAGACTTTCCTCGTCTTGGCCGCTCGTACGCCTAAACTCGGCTTCCACATCTGTCACCTCGTTTCTAGGGATGCGACCGTCATTATAGGCCGATGCTCCCTTGTTTCGTGCTTGGCTACGGTGAGAGCTTTTCGTCTGACTCTTAATGCTTTTGTGATGGCGAGCAAGCCGAAGAAGCCAGCCAGGCTGGTATCGGATGCGAAGGGTCGCAAGGCACCACAGGACAGACTTTGCCCCTATCCTTGCAATGAGCTTGTTGATGCTGAGTAGAAACTCAAGAGCCATAAGCCAACGGGAACTTCTTTCAGCTGCCCCGATGCCGACTCGGAGACTTCGTTCACCCCGGCTCTTTGGCACCTTCTGTGCGGCGCGTTCTCTGGCATACCCATTTGACGCAATCACCGGTCCTGCTTTTACTGGGATCAAGCCGATGGCACCAATTTGGTCGTACCGAGAATCTGGCAGGCCACTGGCGATGAGCTTTCTCTGCAACTCTTCTGCCTCCTTGAAGCGCTCCTCTTCCAGCCAAGTGTGTCGCTTTAGAGTAACCCCTCGATCCTCGTTGAGGTAGACAGCTTCACTAGCCATGGTGATCGCTCCGAAGCCGGTGCGAAGAAGCGCCGTGTAAAAGTCCATTTCTCGAGTGATGCGAATTTCTGACAGGGAAACATTGGCTTGCATGTTCCCGTGGGCATGGCTGAGGCGCTGGCGAAATGTCATGGAAGCCATATCAGGGCTTGACGGGGGAGACAATGCTGAGAGCAGCAGGGCTAACGAATAGATGAACAGGCACATGACGATGCCTATGAGGACAAGAACATGTGGAACAAAGCCAACGATGCAGACTGTCGGGAATCTGAGCAAGCCCTGGGAGGATGGGTCATCAAGGTCAAAGGATATGCCACTCCATACGATGCTTCCCATAAAACATAGGCCCCAAAACCCCGTGCTAACAAGACGATATCTCGCTTGCAAGTTGAAGATGCCCAGCACATGGCTCGTGATGTGAGTCATGGACGACAAGAAGGCAACTAGGAGCACCTCTGGGGGAGTATTGACACGCTTCATAATCATCGATCGGCTCAAAGCTATGGCACTTCCAAAAGCAGAGGAAGGAGCATCAGCAGGGCGAGCTTTGGCAAACAATCCCCAGCCAAGCTGATTGCTAATAGCAGCGTCGGCTTCGGCGAAAGCAAGAGACTGTTCGAAGAGTGTCATGCCAGTCTCGGGAGCAACTGGGCGACCTTGTACGGCACATGAGACAGTCTCGAGGAATTGGCTCAGACAGAATGTCCCAAAGAGGGGCCAGAGCAACGACAAAGACCCAGAGAGGTCACGGGCAGAGCCAGATTCGTCCGAAGGTATCATTCGTACGGCGATGCATGCTTCTTCGTCAGAAGTTGAGAATAACAGAGTCGAACTCAGAGAATTGAGAAAAGAGTTGGCATGTGAGAACATGAGGTCGGAGCTCTTGCTTGCATTTCCCCAACGCAACTCGGAGAAGTTGGAGGATGTCTGGCACTGAATGGACTGGAGTAATTGACGAGCCTGGTAGACGAGCAAGACAACTGGTAGAAATCGTAGCAGGAGCCTTGTCGGCCATCGGAGTCGTAAACGTCTTCGAGTGGCAGCAAAGATGTGTGTTCGGTTTAGTATGACGGCCATGGCGATGCAGCAAAGGGCCCATTTGCTTGTGGCGTAGCCGAAGACGCTGCCCAGGCCACGAGCGCCATCAACAGATAGACGCGCGGTGGGAGCGATAGCCTCCGCCTCCGCTCCGAGGGCTTCTGAGGCTCCCGCAGCAGCTACGAGAGGTTCCACGAGAGGCTCCATTATATCTTGAATAGTCGAATCGGCGTCGACCAGTATGGCGCTCGCATCGGCAGCCGCTGGCACGTATCGTGGAGCGTCCGGGACGGTTTGGAGGGTATCAGGAATAGAGATATATGACCCAAGCTTCATCAAGATTCGGGGACCGGCCCAGACCAGATCCTCGAGGATGGGCGCATATCGGGTTACGTTGACAGTCCAGGCTGCAGGATTATACCATGAACTGGGAATACTGCTGATATTTAGGCCTGTGTCGGCACTCGAGAAGCTCGTGAGGGGTGATGGCGTGGATGGCACGAGCTCTGCGGCCATGGCCTGTAGTGAGGTAATTGGGGGCGAGGTCGGCGATATCGAGATAGCGGGAAGGACGGGTTCAAATGGTGGACGGTCGAGTTCGGTGTTTTTTCACAAGAGCGGATTGATGGGTCTCGTCCAAGACATTGTGAAGCGTCCTGTCGCTAAGGTGCCCACTCGAGGTCTCTGGATGGTCGAAGTCAAGCGTGCTTCGGCGGCTTTGACTGCTTTGGTCTGGGGTAATGATGAGGCTAGGTACCTCAATGTTGACATTCGAAGCGGAGGTTCGCTGGCAACCAGGGACCTTCGCGGGTGTACCTGCCAGGTAGCGCGACTACAGCTAAGCCGGAAGCGGGAAGGCCTGGTGCATTTGCTGATGAGTCTCTTAGCCCTTTAGCGTTAGCGTCAGGTGGGCTCCAGCAAAACCTGGGAACCAATTTCAATCCAGCGCACAGTGCACAGTGCATCAAAACAGAGCTCCCTCAAGAGGTACTTACAAAATGCCTTCTGAACACCCAGTTGACGCTCAAGTACTCTTCACGATGAACCAGCAGCAAGAGATCGGGTTGGATAAATTGGGTTATTTTGATTAAAATTGATTTCCAGTGATTACTGGCTGTGATTCTCTTCTAGTTCTATGTCCAGATAAGTGCTGTTGCTTCAGTCTTCCTTGGTTTGTTGTGCACAACTCGAGAACTGGTCATGTCGAGTCGGAGAAATTGGTCCATTTAGTGTTCCAGTTCCTGAAGGAGCCCAGCAGGATATCAGCCGTAGAAAGCTGATTCATCTCCCCGCATGGAACGACACACCATGATAGCTTGGTGATGCGTCCGCCTGATCTCCTCGCGTTGCCCAAGTGGTGAAACGAAGCTGAACCTTTGTTCGTTGGGTGGCGGCACTTCACTGGCGCTGATGAGGGATTCACGGGTTTTCCAAACCTGCCACACGAAAAGAATTCATCTATCAACCCGCAAGTACGGATTCACAGAGAGATGCTGCCACTGCTTGATTGGCCGCCTTGCTTGCATGCACCGCGCGTGCGACAAGATCCCGATGGAGGTTGGCGTCGGATGATGGGAGGCTGCCCTTCAGCCATAGGTTTGTGATCTCGTCCCGCGCGGGGAGGTATGCAACGCAACAGGCTGCTAAAATCCCCTTGTGCTCTGATGGGACCGGGTCCAGCACCATAACAGGTTCGTTGTCGTCTTGGCCGGGTACCAGCGCTGCAACTCCTCCCGAAACTGTATCAACACAGTCGATACCGGCATCAGCAAGAGCTGCCGCGGCGACTGTGATGCATCCACTCAGTACGTTCATCATGTCCCACTCCTCGCTTCCTTGCTCGACGGCCACTTGTCGGGCCTGGTCTCCTTCGATGATGGTGACGATAACGTCCACTCCGCTCTTGGGCCATCGGTCCGCAATGAGGGCTCCGCGGAGGGCTGCCTCAAGATGGGAGCTCAAATCGCGCTCACTGGCATCGCGCATATATCCTCTCCTTTGGCGTGTGGCGAAGGGGGCATATTTGACGTGAGTGGATAGAACCATGTGAGGAGAGAAGGGAGCTGATCGCGGTAGAGATCTGGGCCCATGAACCGTACATGTGAGCTTCATGCCTTTGCTACCAGAGGCATCTTGAGACTCAATCTCCAAGTATGCTGACCCAGACGCTGAAGCGGTTACCCCAGTCTTCAAGTCTGATTCGGATGTTAGTCCCCCTGCAGCAGCAAAAGTTATGAGATATGTCCAGCATGCAGGCACTCACATTGCGCCCGAACACCATTCGGAGGTCGTGTCCGACTCGTGATGGAAGATTCATCTGCCTCATATACCGGAGGTATCGTGACACCTCCGGTACCGTTGATGCGTCGTCGGTCAGCCATTTTCCAATGAATCAATTTTGGTCTTCGCAACTTTCATCGATGCGAACATGGATTTTGGATGCTCTCAAGTGAGGCTCTTTATGCAATAAAGCGGAGTGGATATGGCTATCGCGTAGATTAGTCATCCAAGGACCCATCTCTGAACCCTTCAAATTTTCTCGCCGACCACCATTCAAGCTTGCACTTCTTTTTTCTCTACATCACATTCGAGAGCCTGTCTACTCTCCAACGCACACTGCTGACGAGCAAGATCGATCAAAATTCTGACGACTTGCTAAATCATGTCACAGTGCTGATTTGGATTTTATCCAGGCTCTCTTTCGTTGCCAATCGCCAAAGGTACGTCGCGCTTTCTCGCGTTTTCATTGCGCCCAAATGATGATCTTTCACACCACTGTTCCCGCGACACCTGAGCGTCTGAACAACATGCACTACCATCTGACCACTACGGCATTGCCTGTTTCTCTCATCAAGCCGCCACCTGATCAACTTTATACTGACTGGTTTGAAAAGCGCTAGGCAACTTGCTATACTCTGTCACAAAGTCGACTGGACTCGACTGCCTGCAAGGTTCGTACACTTTCCGCTTTCAGTTCCCGCCTGCCCCCAGTCGATGATGAGAAACCTTTCATTCAGTTCTGCTTCTGAAGCGCTGTGATGACTCCTAAATTACCAAACCAAGATCTCTGATACTTGACTTCCCTTGTCTTACTTGCTTCATCTTGCGTCCATTGCTTGAAGCTAACTCGATACAAGTGCTAGGAAACCTTGAGTCCTCGAATATTCCCGCCGCGCCTCAGTCATTAACCTGCTCAGTAAGTCTATCGCGCGAAATTGAGGTGCAAAGGAGATTGTGTTTCATGATGACACAAGTTCTATCCATTCAACGACTTCATCTTGGCCAAGTCGCCCTCCCGCACCATAGGCTCTTCTCGGAGAGCTGATGACCGGTTGTGGAGTTTCTCTTGGGTGTTATGCCGACTCCAGTGTCAGGGGTGCTGGTAGCTCGTTCTGGGTTGTTAGTAGTCAGGGCCGGCCGAGATGACTGAGTAAACTGGCTTGTCTGAATTATCACGCTCTCCCTTAGTTACAGATGTGTTATCTGCTTCGTTCCATTCACATCTGACATTCGCTAACGAATGCAAAAGGATTCAGCGAGAGAAACGCGACGCCAGTCCGAGCCGCTTGACGTAGACAAGACAGGTAAGTCGGGGTATTCTGTTCTAGCTTTAGGTAGATGAAAAATACAATTGGGCCTACTGTCCTTTTCTCAGTTCTTGATTCCGTCCACTCTCGCATACCCTTGTGAACGGCGGATAACAATCCATATCCAACCTGATGGCCCCAAGATCACGATCACCTCCCATCTCGGAGGACATTTCTCCAGGGCCCGAGGAGTTCTCGTCCCGATCAATGATGGCCTGGTAGTTTGTTACGTCTGTTGGGTAGAAGTGACATCTTAGCACCCCTGCACGGCGCGTATAAGGAGATTGCCGTGTAAAGCCTAGATGTAATCCTCCACTGTCTGGAGCACCCCTGCAAGTGGCCATTTCTCCTGGAACCATCATGTGCATTCAATCGAAGAGCAAGACACCTCTGTTTACTTGACCTATAACCTCCCATTCATCTCTCCGAATTGAATCATCTCACGAACTGCCAAGTATCATCTTGGGACAAATCTCGCCCCGGGTGGAGCGTACAGGTGTTCTTGTCAGGGCCTAGTCTCGGATAAGCTGATATCGAGGGATCCAATCAGAAATCGCCCCACGACCCCTTCCCTCGAGTCAAGGGACCAGAACACATGCATTTCAGCGGCCGACTCGCCCTGGCACGCAGCACTACGTATCCCATTCCCCAAGAGAAACGGTCGGCTTTGTAGCCACATTGCCCTTGCGCAACGACACTCGTTCGACGAAGACTACGACAACGCAACACGATAGAAGGCGGTTGAAGGCGATTTCGAGGCTCGAAAGAAATCAGGAATACGAGAGCCCACCGTGCGACGTTGAGAACCACCCGCTGTGCTTGGTAGTCCCTTGGGCATCGCATCCCCTGCGTCGCCCTCCTAACATCAACCACTTTTCTGGGCTTTCCGTCAACCATCCTCTCGCTCCGCCGGTCTTTTGCCAGCGCACGACAATCTTGCGTTCGAATTCGAGTGCGATCTAGGGACGCGACGCGGAGCGTCTCCGCGCAGAGGTCGTTCAATGCCATCCTATGCCTTGCCAACGGCCAACTCCAAGATGATGCCCCGGCACCACGCCGCCGCCTTTTCCAACGGCTACCCGCGCGGCAACACTTTTGACATCTCTCCACACAAGTAGGTGCCTCTCCTCTCAGCTCATGCAAGCTGCAAGCTGCAAGCTGCTTCTCTCGGGCGCCGCATGCGCATGGTTCTGGGAGTCTATTGCTGACAGCTGGATGCTCATCAGGTTCCAACCACGAACGTTGACGCCCGCCCAACGCCGTCGCAAGAAGCTTATTGTTCGCCTCGCCGTCGTCGGTCTTATTCTGTTCGTCTTTAGCCTGTGGCTATGGCCGTCCAGCTCTGTCGCCTCCCTCGTTTCCTTTGGCCTTCTCTCGACGAGCGGCACTCCTGAGCTTGAGACAGTTCGATACTACGATTTGACCACAGTCCAGGGCACCGCCCGTGGATGGGAACGTGAGGAGCGCATTCTTCTGTGTGTGCCGCTCCGAGATGCCGAACCTCATCTTACCATGTTCTTTTCCCATCTTCGCAACTTCACCTATCCTCACCACTTAATCGACCTTGCTTTCCTCGTCTCCGACTCCAAGGACCGAACGCTCGAGGTATTGTCAGAAAACCTTGAGGCGATCCAGGCCGACGAGGACCCGAAGCAGCCTTACGGCGAGATATCTATCATCGAGAAGGATTTTGGTCAGAAGGTCAACCAGGATGTCGAAAGTCGTCACGGTTTCGCTGCGCAGGCCAGCCGAAGAAAGTTGATGGCACAGGCTCGCAACTGGCTGCTCAGCGCCGCCTTGCGACCATATCACTCCTGGGTTTACTGGCGCGACGTCGATGTGGAAACTGCTCCTTTTACGATTCTTGAGGATCTCATGCGCCATAACAAGGATGTCATTGTTCCCAGTAAGTCAATAACCATCATGGCTTTGCGCAAAGTTTCGTGACACTAACCCATTCCAGACGTTTGGCGACCGTTGCCTGACTGGCTTGGTGGAGAGCAGCCCTATGATCTGAATTCTTGGCAGGAGTCTGAGACGGCCTTGGCGCTCGCCGATACACTTGATGAAGATGCTGTTATCGTTGAAGGTTACGCCGAGTATGCTACATGGAGACCTCACTTGGCCTATCTCCGCGATCCATTTGGCGACCCAGACATGGAAATGGAGATTGATGGTGTTGGAGGAGTCAGTATCTTGGCAAAGGCCAAGGTTTTCCGATCTGGTGTCCATTTCCCGGCTTTCAGCTTCGAGAAACATGCTGAGACTGAAGGATTTGGCAAGGTGAGTAACTCGCTCGTTGCAATTCACACTTTCCGAGATACTGACCTGACTGGCTAGATGTCCAAGAGAATGAAGTATTCTGTTGTAGGCCTGCCGCACTACACAATCTGGCATTTGTATGAACCTAGTGTGGATGATATCCGCCATATGGAGGTTCGTTTTCCCTACTTCCTTCCACTAACTAAGCCCTCTCGATCTAACGCTTGGTGCAGGAAATGGAGCGAGAACGACTTGCTCGCGAAAAGGAAGAAGAAGAGAAGAAGAAGAACCAACAAAAGATTAAGGAGGAGTATAGTGACACCCGGAATGAGTGGGAGAAGGATAAGCAAGAGATGCAGGACCTGGTGGCGCAGCAGAAGCCTATCAAGGAACCAGCCAACGCTCCCAGCCGAGACGGTTTGGCCAAACCTCACAAGGGCCAGGGTGATTCTGCCGACTCTGCGAAGGATGCGAGCATACCAAAGGCGGCCAATGAAGAGGGCAAGGCGGTCAAGGGAGAGGAGAAGGCGGTCAAGGAAGGAGAAAAGCCGGCTGGGCAAGAGGCAAAGGCGGCTGAGGGAGCTGCAGCCAATGCGGCTGGCGATGCCGCCCAGAAGGAGAAGGTGGGCAAAGCAGCTGCTTGAGCAGCTTCTGGCCAGCGGGGGCTATGTGTTGTACAATATATGACTTTATGGGCGGCCTTGGGGTTGATTCGGAGGACGCTTTCAGTTGGGCATGCAGGATGTGCGAGGATAACCACCCTCGAGTAAGTTGTAGAAGGCGTTTGGTTGGGAAATGGTTACTGGTTACAAGCCAACGAAAAGATACAAGATTAAGCACTTCGACATCGCCATTCTCGACCCTGAGTAACGTCAGCATGGCCTGGTTTGGACACTCGATCCAACTCTCCCCCTTTCCCAAATATGATCAGCTACCCTGTCGCCCATAAGGCAAGGTCCCCACTAAAAAGAAACGATGAGCTCCATGAACCATGAGCTAGATACTCCTTCGTGAATGGACATCCTCTGAACAGCTTAAAGTACCAAAGTTAAGGAAGGTGATGGACCGAAAACAAAAAAGAAACTCGCAGACTGACTTCTTAAGTACCTATCGGGCTGTCAAGGTAGACACTGACACTGACATGACATTTTGTATTCGTTGAGCCTGGCCACCCGCCTTACAGTACCTAAAACTGTTCAGACTGTACCAAATAAGGGGGTCAGTAAGTCCCTGGACTTGTGACAGCTAGCCAATCAGCGACATCGCTGGACGACACCTTGGAGAAAGACAGAGCGCAACTTCCACGCGACGTTGTTAGTGGTGCCTTAGCTAGCAGTGCGCTACGTAGCGATTTGATCTTCCATCATCCACCCTCACAACTGTCCAGGCAGCGCCCGACCTCCTACCAGCGGTCCCCAAGATTCCCTAGAGAGGACGCGGTCTTCGTGTCTTCTGGGAACACTTGTCTTCTTTTTCCCGCTGTGCGATACTAAATCCAGCCAGTTGGCAGCTCCTACAGAACCTCCGATTCCAACGTTCTCGGCCGCCCCGAACCTGAGCGAATCGCTTGGTCGCACATTTCGACGACCGTTCTCGAGCCCAGAAGATCATGAATCGCGATGAACAGCAGCCCGTAACGATGGAGAGCCCTCGGCCCTCTGGGGTTTCCAGCTTTGAGAACCGCACCCTCCCCCCTCGGATGCAGTACCGAAGCCGACCCGTCTCTGTCGCAGTCGACCCTGTTTCGTTGGTTATTTCAGAATGCATCTCTATAACTTCCGCCATCCAGAAGCATGCGCGCTCACCGCACTCGTCCGTGTCCGCAATTCTCGGAGGAAGCCCCAATCCCGTTCACTTGGGGCCTCCTAGCCCGTCTCCGCGCGGGAGGAGTAAGAGCCCCGCGGCGAGGCTCAGCGACGATGCATCCCATGATGGCCTCACCAATCGTTGGGGACTGCGCGGCCAGAGAGGCAAGAGCATGCAGGACAACCCCATGATCACTGGTTTTGGAAAGCTGAGGCATGAGCTCGCTGGTGTCAAAGGTACGTCGATCCTCGCAGCTCCCTCTTCCGTCATGATGGATTGTTGTAGCTAACAGCCTGCATCTAGATATCCGGTCATTCGATGCTCCTGCAATCCTCGCACCGTTCCTGCACGTCATCCAAGCCAAGGGCACCGCCGCCCCCATTACGATTCTGGCCCTCGGCGCACTGAGGAAGTTTCTGGCATATGGCTTCATCTGCCCAGAGTCACCCCGATTTGCCCTCGCGATGCAGTCACTCTCAGCCGCCGTTACACACTGCCAATTCGACATTAGCGACTCGGGACAGGTCGAGGTTGTACTTCTCATGATTCTAAACCTTATGGAGGATATGATGTCAGGCCCTGGCGGGGATATCTTGAGCGACGAGAGCGTCTGCGATATGATGGGCCGTGGCCTCGCCATCTGCTCCCAACCACGATTTTCTCCCGTGTTGCGCAGGACCGCCGAGGCTTCCATGGTTAGGATGTGTCAAATCATATTCGAGGATATCAAGCATCTTGAGTTTGAGGCTGGCAAGGACGCTGATGCGTTGGAACAGCAAATGGACGACGACCTCGATAGTGTCAGAATGGAGGCCCCTGCACCTGAGGCTGAAGGCTTGTCCGCTGAGCCTACGAGTTTGGGACTGTCTGGAACAGCGACCCCGGATCCTGAGCGGAGTAGCAGAGAGACAACGTCAAACTCGGAGACACCACAAGCCACTGCGAGCGAGCCAACCGAGGAGACGGAGTCTGTTGATCTCAGACCCTATTCTCTGCCTTCTGTTCGCGAGCTTTTCCGGGTTCTTGTTAATTTCCTTGACCCTCAGGAGCGACAGCACACTGACAATATGAGGGTCATGGCTTTGCGTATCATCCACGTCGCTCTTGAGGTTTCTGGGCCTTTCATCTCTCGGCACCCTGCATTGGCAGTCATTGCCGAGGACCGCTTGTGCTGTTACCTCTTCCAGTTGGTAAGATCCGATAACATGGCTATTCTTCAAGAATCTCTTACTGTTGCTGGTACACTACTCGCAACTTGCCGCGGCATTCTCAAGTTGCAGCAAGAGCTGTTCTTGTCTTACTTGGTCACATGTCTTCACCCCAAGATTGAGATTCCTCGGGAACCTGGGATCGAGCCATCTCTGTACTCTGGCATCCCACTGAACCCCAAACCCAACAGTGGGCGATCGACCCCCGTTCCAGTTGGGGAGCGCCAAAGACTCGGCCTGGAAGGGGGTGCCCGCAAACCAGACGCTCGTCAGGCTATGGTGGAGAGTTTAGGAGTGTTATCGAGAATGCCGACATTCATGGCAGAGCTTTTCATCAACTACGACTGCGACGTTGACCGGGCTGATCTTTGCGAGGACATGATTGGGCTATTATCGAGGAATGCTCTGCCGGACTCAGCAACATGGAGCACAACGAGTGTTCCCCCTCTCTGCCTCGATGCCCTGCTGCGATACATCCAGTTCATCGCCGAACGGCTGCTTGATGACCCCGTTACCGATGGTTATCCTGATCCGGCTACTTTGCGAGAGCAGAGGCGGAGAAAGAAGATCATCATCAAGGGAGCAGGCAAGTTCAACGAGAAACCTAAGGCCGGCCTGGGCTACCTGGAGGCGCAAGGCATTATCGAGAATGCTAGTGACCCTGTGGCTGTGGCCAAGTTCCTCAAGGGGACTTCCCGTATCAACAAGAAGGTGCTCGGTGACTTCCTTTCCAAGAGAGGCAATGAGGCTATCCTCGAGGCTTTCCTGGATCTCTTTGACTTCTCGGGTAAGAGAGTGGACGAGGCCCTGAGGCAGTTTCTCGAATCCTTCCGTCTGCCTGGAGAAGCGCCCTTGATTTCCACCATCGTCGAGTCGTTCTCGGACAAGTACTGCTCCAATGACACTACAGAGGAGGTTGCAGACAAGGATGCGGTGTACATTCTGACATATGCCATCATCTTGTTGAACACCGACCAGCACAACCCGAACCTGGACGCCAAGAAGCGCATGACATTGGAGGACTTTTCCAAGAACCTCAGGGGAACAAACAATGGCAAGAACTTTGCTCCAGAATACCTGCAGGTCATCTACGAGTCCATCAAGTCCAACGAAATCATTCTCCCCGACGAACATGACAACAAGCACGCCTTCGACTATGCCTGGAGAGAGTTGCTCCTTAAGACTGAGTCTTCTGGGACCCTGATCATCTGCGATACGAATATTTATGATGCCGACATGTTCGCTACGACCTGGAAGCCAATCGTTTCTACCCTATCTTATGTTTTCATGTCTGCCACGGACGACGCCGTCTTTGCGCGAATCGTCACTGGATTTGACGAATGCGCACGTATCGCCACCAAGTACCAGAACACCGAAGCCCTCGACCAAATCGTATACTGCCTGAGCCACATGTCTACTTTGGCAACCGAGTCTCCCTTCAACACCTCGCTTAATACCGAAGTTCAAGCTGGGGATGGCAGTGTCATGGTCAGCGAGCTTGCTGTCAAGCTTGGTAGGGACTTTAGAGCCCAGCTCGCGACCCTTGTGCTTTTCCGTGTCGTCACTGATAGCGAAGAGTTGATTCGCAAGAGCTGGAAATATGTATGTTTCCCATTTTTAAACTTGATGACATTGCTAATCATCCCTTAGATCATTCGCATATGGCTCAATCTGTTCACCAACTCCCTGATACCATCCTTCTCCCCAAGCAGTTTGACAGCCATGCCCCTACCACCCATCCCCTTGCAAACCCCCTCACAGGTCATTGATCGAGTGGCGCGGAATGCAGAGACAGGCTTCTTTTCCGCTTTCACTTCGTACATCTCGAGCTATGCTGCCGATGACCCGCCAGAGCCATCGGATGAAGAATTGGAGAGCACACTTTGCACCATCGATTGCATAAAGTCGTGCAAAATGAATGCGGTATTCGACAACCTTGCGTAAGTTTGCCTTTCTCCTTTCCGGTGCACTGATGATAACAATCATGCAGTAAACTTGATGCGTCGGTTGCCAAGGCAGTGGTTGAGGCCCTCATCGATCAACTTCCAGAGGACTCTACAACAACGGTGATCAGTGTCAAGCATGAGAGTATGCCTGGATCTCCCACAAACGGCCACGTTCCTCCGTCAGGACACCTCAGATACGACCCCAGTGTCACCTATCTTCTGGAATTCTGCACTCTGTTGGCGACCAGGGATGCTGAGTCTATCGAGGGTATGGGTAAGTTAGTTTTCGACACACTCCAAGGCGTCCTTCGTGACTCGGGACAATACCACGCGATCACGGTGTCCCGAGCCGCCTTCTACGCTCTCAAGCTTCTCAAGACAGGCTACGTAAGTGTTGTTGCTGGCGCCCCCCAATTTCGCACTGACACCTTCCAGGACCACGACTTTGTCAACGTTCCTTTCTTGCTCCATACCATCTCAAGCCTACCACAAGAAGCGCTGGGCAAGAACTCGGATCTGGTGTTGCAGGGTCTTGCACTTTGCATCGATGAATCTGGCTCCTTGAGGCGTGAAATGATGACATCGCCCGACTTTTGGGCCATCCTTCGCGCTCTAGCTAAACGACCTGAAGTAGCCGCGCTGGTATTCGAGATCCTTGAAAAGGGAACTACCGGAACACCACCCGCAATCATGGCCGATAACTATGAGGCGGCAATTTCCTTACTCAATGATTTTGCTTCTGCTGCCAGCTCCAAGCACTCTGTCATTCAGACGCGGAGCCCTCGACCCCAGAGGTCGAACCCACCTAAGCAGGACAAGAAACGGTACGTCCCTTCGTCTGATACGAAAGCCAATCCACTAACATGGGACGACAGCCAAGCGGAAGCTGTCGCGAGAGGGTCCAAGGCCGTTAATATGTTGTACAACATGACAGATCGCATTCCTCATCTCATGCAGCAATCTCAGCTCGAGAGCAGTGAAGGTTCGTCATGACTGCCAAAACCATCACGAAGTGAACTTTGCTAACAAATTTCGCCTAGCTTGGTCGGCGTACTGGTTGCCAATCTTCCAGGCCTTGACAACACAATGCGCAAACCCGTGCAGAGATGTTCGACAACTGGCCTTCTCTGCCCTACAGCGATCTCTACTGTCACCTGAGCTGACCTGCAGTGACCCGAAGGAATGGACTGCTATCTTTGGCAAGGTCTTATTTCCCTTGATCATCCAACTCCTGAAACCAGAGGTCTTTTCATCTGACCGAGATGGGATGAGTGAGATGAGGGTCCAGTCGGCCTCCCTTCTCTGCAAAGTGTTCCTCCAGTATCTGGTGCTCCTGTCCGAATGGGATGGCATGCTTGATCTCTGGATTAAGATCATTGAGATTATGGATCGCCTCATGAACAGTGGCCAGGGAGACAGCCTTGTAAGTCGAATGAGAATTTCTCTGGTCGTGTAGTCACTGACATTGTATTACGCAGGAGGAGGCAGTTCGAGAAAACCTTAAGAATGTGTTGTTGTTCATGGCTAGCAGTGGATACCTGGTTTCACCAAGCAAGGATCCCTCTAAGGAGGAGCTATGGTCGGAGACTTGGAAGCGCATCGACCGTTTCCTGCCCGACCTTCGTGGCGATCTTGCTCTTGATGAGCCTGCCGTCGAGGAAAAGGCTGAGAGGAAGAGTGTGGAAAAGAAAGAAGAGCACCAAGAGCAGGCCGAAGAGGGCAGTGACAACAAGGCTGAGGAGAAGGGCGGAGAGGCCGAGGAAGCGGAAAAGGAGGGAGAGAAGAAAGAGGAGTTAAGCGAGGAGCAGTAAATAATGACCACTGGCGGATAGAAGAGGGTGATGGTATTACCACTACGGTGCTGAGGCGTCTGGATGATGATATGTTGTGATATTAGAATGGCTAAACAGAAGCACGCTGTACAAAATGCATAATAGAACAGCTCTGTTGATTGATAGAATCTGGTGACTGCTCCCCTTGTGAACTGGAGTTGTGGAGGCGTTCAATAGGCACCTCGAGGGGATGGGCGTTCATGTGACGCGGCTCTTGCCAAGACTGGTGGCTGGTCCCCGAGGTTGCTACCTACGCAACGACGTCATCTGAACTGTGGGGTTGCAACATCGCACAGAAGCTCGCGATAGGGAAGTTAAAGGTAACCACCGGCCATCGGGTACCTTGACGTGAGAAGTTGCTTGCTTGCTTGGAAGATATCAGTTTACTTGCACAGTTTACGACCTCTCCTGGAATCAGGCGGCTCACGCTTAGGTTCGAAAAGCTCAAACCTCCATCCCTACTTCGACATTTCCGCTCGAGCTCACATTCCTGACATTGCATGCAACGAACTCGGATACTTTGGCTATAACAGTCGCGCAGTCCGGCGTTGGCTGTGGGACATGTCACGCGCCTGCCAGGATGTCTGAGTATGGTGTTCCGGACTCGCTCAGCTCAGGACCCTCGGATGCTCTGCCAACTGCCAGCGACGCGAGCGGTGACGCGCCCGTTTTCCCCTTGCTCCAGAACAATGGCGCCGGGAGCCCTTTATCCTCGGAGGCACCCGGCGGCCCAAACCAGGTCGGAGAAGATGACAACGATGACGAGCCTGCGGTAGCGAAGCCCTTCATGCGGACGACGAGCCCTGACCCTTCTGCAAGAGGAGTCCCCGATACCTTCGACGACCGTGTGCCCGACCGACTTATCTACAAGATGCACAAGTTTAGTCTATATGAGACGGCGAGTCGGTATTATATCGTTGGCGTTGATGTCAGTGAGAAGCGGTACAGGATCCTCAAGATCGACCGAACGACCGAGGGTGCCGAGTTGAATATGACGGACGACAAGATTGTATACAGTCTCAAGGAGATGAATCAACTGTTGGACACCATCGACGATGGAAACCGAGGCACGGGTGGAATCAAGCTACGATGCACCACATGGGGGTTACTAGGCTTCATCAAGTTCACCGGACCCTATTACATGCTCCTCATCACCAAGAAGAGCACCGTCGCTATGGTGGGAGGGCACTATATATACCAGATCGAGGGTACAGAACTAGTTCCCCTAACGCCAGCCAAGTTCAAGCCGGACACGCGCAACACCGAGGAGCAGCGGTTTCTCGGCATCCTGAACAACCTCGATTTGACCAGGTCCTTCTACTACAGTTATTCCTACGATGTCACGCGCACTCTACAGCACAATGTCATTCGGGAGCGTGAGGCACTGGCCCAGGGCATCTTACCACCGTCAGATGAGGACTTCAACTCCATGTTTGTGTGGAATGATTACCTGTTGCAACCAGCTGTCAAGGCTCTCCGGGATCCTTACGATTGGTGTCGGCCAATCATCCACGGATATATCGACCAGGCTGGTGAGTGTGCCATGAAGTGCAAGATGATGGTAATAAAAGAAGGGCTTGCTGATAGTTGGAGACAGCTCTTTCCATATATGGGCGTACTGCTCACATTACGGTCATCGCAAGACGGTCACGATACTTTGCCGGTGCTAGATTCCTAAAACGAGGAGCTAATGATCTTGTATGTGATCTGTTCCCCCGCCTATAGTATCAAGCTTGAGGCAATCAGTCGACAGTATGCTCACCACGTTATCCAGGGCTATGTCGCCAACGACGTTGAGACAGAGCAGATTGTTGCTGAGTCACTGACAACATCCTTCCACGCACCTGGTCCCCAGCTCTATTGCAGTCCACAGTATACCTCATATGTCCAGCATAGAGGAAGCATTCCGCTCTACTGGACCCAGGACAATACCGGCGTCACGCCCAAACCTCCGATCGAGCTAAATCTGGTTGATCCTTTCTACGGCGCGGCTGCCCTGCATTTCGATAACCTCTTCGAGCGTTACGGCGCACCAATCTATGTTGTGAACCTGATCAAGGCTAAGGAACGTCAGCCCCGTGAATCCAAGTTACTGGAGGAGTACACGCATGCTATCGACTATCTGAACCAGTTTCTACCCAAGGGAAAGACAATCATCCACAAGGCGTGGGACATGAGCCGAGCTTCGAAAGTACGTGGCGGTGATGTGATCGGTAATCTCGAACTCATCGCCGAGTCAGTAGTCACCACGACGGGCTTTTTCCAAAACGGTGACGGTATCATGAGCCCTATGACGGCGCAGAATGGTGTGGCCAGGACCAACTGCATCGACTGCCTGGATCGCACAAATGCAGCACAATTCGTCATCGGCAAGCGAGCGTTGGGCCATCAGCTACACGCGCTGGGCATCCTGGAAAACACTGCGGTCGAGTACGACACAGATGCGGTGAATCTTTTTACACACATGTGGCACGACCATGGTGACACCATCGCCGTTCAGTACGGTGGTTCGCAACTCGTCAACACCATGGAGACATATCGCAAGATCAACCAGTGGACGAGTCACTCGCGAGACATGATTGAGAGCTTCAAGCGCTATTACAACAACTCATTCCTTGATAGTCAGCGCCAAGAGGCTTATAATCTGTTCCTCGGTAACTACATCTTCACCCAGGGCCAGCCAATGCTATGGGACTTGGCCACCGATTATTACCTCCACCATGCCGACCCGAGAGACTGGTCTGTTAGGATGAGGCATGACTACATCAACTGGTTCACCCCGGCATATCTTGAAGAGAGGAAGGTCCCGCCATATGTGCGCAAGCGGGACATTGCCCGCACTCACCCCGTTGAGTTCTTTGATGATTATTGGCTCGAGTACTATAGACCTTCAACCCTCTCGTCCTTCCCCAAGATGTTTGCCTACAAGATGAATTCGACCATCAAGTATATTCCCCTCAAGTCGACGCAGGATGGCCGATACGATCTCAGTCCCTTCCGAGTCCGCACAGAGGGTGATGTTGACCACGGCGACAAGAAGAAACACAAGAAGGAAGCGAGTAAAGGCAGCGCGCCAAGTCAGATGCCAGGAGACACTAGGGGGGCAGTTAAGAACGGTGCCCCCGAGCCTGCTCCAGGCCAATCGCCAGCGAAGGTCATCTCGCTCCAACGTTGGTTGCAGCCAGCTCAGGGCAAGACTGCTCACGAAAATGGCATGCGACTGGATACAACACAGCCCATGCAAAGACCTGATTCGCCTACAAAGGCGAAGCAAACAGCTTTGGAAAAGTCCAAGGCTGCACAATGGACTTTCACCAAGGCCGTCCACGACTCTCTGAATCCAACCGTGGCAGAACAAGAATATGAGGACTACGAGCGGTACATCAAGCACCCACAAAATCTTCCTCTTGTTGTCTCTAGCGATACTCCCGTTGATATTGATTCATCCGAGTATCAAGAGTATGTCAGTGGTGGCTGGCAAGATGAGGGTCTCATGGTCAAAGGGACTGAGGAAGAAATTGACGTCTATGCTGAGCTGCTTAAGGTGGGTGAGAACCCACTTACAGTGACCGAGGAAGATGGCCCCAAGAAGAGATACAAGGCCTATAGGAAATGGCTGCGTGGAAAATCCTTCTTCAAGCAGCAGCCTCTGGACTAGACGTACAAGCACCCCGTTCGTCGCTTAGTCGCTAAGCCAAGGCTGGGCTAAACAGTTTTGCCAGCCGGGGCTCCTTCTCCAACACTTCATCTAGCCGACTAGGACGCTTGGAATCATCTTCGGCCCAGAGAGCTTGCAGGATCTTGGATGTGCGTATCAATTCCTGAGATAGGGCTTCGGCATCTGCTTGAGGGATCTGGGTTGAGCTGCTCTGGCTCTCCTCGGCGAGGTTCAGCCAGCACAAGGAAAGGATTCGGATGATCTGCTCAGCGTGCTCAGTTTCTTGAATTCGAGGCCAGCAATTGGCAATAATGGCGTTCAGTGCTTGTGTCGCAGCGACAACAGTGGGAGGATGCGCGGTCGCGAACGGATCTGTCATGATCGACGAGATCATTGAGAGGAGGTTCTTTATTTAAGTTAGTGCGATCCGGCGGCGTTTTCTTGAACTTGTACATGCGCCTTACCTTTAAGTGCTTGATTGAATAGATACCCAGACAATTGACTATCGACGCTGTTTTCTGCATCAAAACTTGGACAATTCGGGAGTATTGAGAGGCGTGGAAGTGCCCGGCGAAGATGCCATCTCTGAGGGCCTTGTCGAGTAGTCGACGACGTTCAGGGTTTTGAAATCCCTCTGAAGACTCGGCCAGTTTGATGAGCACATCGTAGGCTGGGTTGAGTACTGTCGTAGACTGCTCTTCGGGGGTGACACTGGGAAGGTAGAGAAGCATCGGGAATGTGGCGTCCTCAAAAACTCGGCCGATTCCGCTATTCTGCAGCACCTGGCCTGGACATTTGGCCACGAAAGAAGCCAGAATCTCTAGCCCTCTTAACTTGATGTCTATCGACTCGTTCTCCACGAGCGCAAGAAGAACGGGTGTGAACAGTGGCCAGTGTTCTTGGATGAGAGTCGGCTGCCAATCCTCAAGTATTAGTCAAGTCCAGCTGGGGTATATGGAGGTGAACTGACCGTGGACGTTTTCACAGCCCATTGTATCACAGTCTCGGCCCACAGAGCCTCATTCTCCCACGTTTGGATTTCTTCAAATGGTCGAGATCGGTCTCCGGCCGTGGAGTACTGGGACGGCCGCCCGGAAGCCGTGATCCTGGAAGAGTGTCTCGTAAATAGAGGCTTCAAAGTCTTTTGAAGGACTGTTCCGACGATGAAATCCGTCGTTTCCTCATCTGTCTGCTGTTGGGCAAGAAGTTCTGTGACGGTGGTTGCAGAGATGGGTGTGGTCCAAGGGTCCCGGGTATCCGTGAAACGGATGAGCTTGAGGCGAGTATCTTCGTCCAGAGTGAAAGAGTATCGTGATGAGAGGACACACAAGCAAGCCAAGCCTGCTTCCATAAGAAGGGCAGAGTCTCCTATGTGGGATTAGCGACGGACGAAATGAAGTGTGAACACCCAGGCCGATGGGCATACCTGTGCCGTTCTTCGTTGATAGCACCTTGCTATTGATGGCTTCAACGAGCTTCTCGGCTTGTTCATCTTCCAAATCATAGGTTTCCTTTACTGATAAATGACCAGCCACACGAAGAATTGCTTCTTGAAGATCCTAAACCTCCATCGTATCAGCAACGGCACGCTCAAGAACTGAGCATGGTATGTGGAAAGGATCGAACAAAGATATACCCACCGATTCGTCCTCGCAAGCACTTAATCGATCAACCGAATCTCCCAAAGTCCCATCACCTAGACGACCTGAGCGAAGTGCAACGAATGATTAGCTCCGCTGTGTTCCTCAGGCTTCTGCCAGGAGCCTAGAGAGGCTTACCCGAGAGTGCATTGAGATGTTCAATGTTTGAAGAACCTATTAGGCCATCCAATACGCTAAAGACGGGATCGAGAGGAGGCTCAGACATTTCCGAGAGATTGGAAGATTTAAGATTAGGAGAATGGCGTGGAGGATTTGCTGGTGTTGTAGATAATTGCGCAAAGGTGTAAGTTAGGAGCTTGGCTGTGAATTCTCATGGTGATTTCTGGTCATGCAAGCACAGTGTGAAGTACAAACTCTAGAAACAGTACGTGATTAACCCGACCTCGTTCGTAACAGAACATTCCTGACTACGATTTCGCATACTTAACCTGCTTTTCTATCTATTAAGTCATCGGATAATTGCGTTATCATTTTGGTCCTTGGCTTAAAAGGTAGCGACGGACAACGATCGGTTCTCCGCCGTGGACAAGCAATTGGATTCTATACAACCATATACACCCTCAATATGAACTGTTTATTGGCAGGTCCGTCTCAAACATTGCGAGAGGAGGTGATTTTTAGCTTTTTGTATGGGAATGCTGCCACTGTCTTTACCGTATCCCCAACTCCTCGCGCCTCTTCCGCACTTCTTCAATGGCGCCTGCTGGATCAGTCTCGCCAGGATGGCGAAGCTGCCATGCGACGCAAATGTCAAGGGCTTGCCCAGTCCATTTCCCTGGCTTGGTCCCCAGGGCCTGGGCCAGCTGCCGCCCGTCGAGGAGGCGCTTTAGCGATGGAGCGTCGTAGACATCCAGCTTAGCTAGATGGTCGAGGAAGGCCACCCAGCTTGCGACGAACTCTTGTTCTAACAGCGTTGTTAGCATCTGTTACACTAAGCAAGTCATTCAGCGCCTTTTTTTTACTCACTCTGCGACTTTTCCTGACTCCATTCTTGAAGGGTTCCCATAACTTCGACCAGCAGGGCATTCAAGACCTGTAGTCTCCATGAGCCTGCTGGAGTATCCCATTTTCGAATAGCCATGCCAAATCGGTCGCGCTCTTGGATGAACGGCTCTCCATCGCAAACAGCTTTCTTCAATGACATGATCTCCTCACGGTGTCGATGTGAAGCGGCAATAATGTCTGACAGCTTGTTTGGGGCTTTGAAGCCTTCGCGAGCGACCACTGCCACAAGTGGGAGGGCATTTGCTTTCCTTCGAGGATTAGGGGGCTCTTCCACCGTCATCCAGGGGCAGATGGCAGCGAGATTCCAGGCGATATAAGTAGCGTCGTCGGTTTGGATCAATCGACTAGCAATGGAGGATGGACTTTGGTCTTGCAACAAGCCTTGAAGGCAACTATAGGCGACTCTCCATCGGGAGTCGTCCGGTACAGGGAGGCCCTTTCGAGTGGGGTCTGTAAAGATGGCATGGAAGAGCTGCAGTTCATCAATGAACTCGAGGCTCTGATAAGGATGGGCACCTATCAATGCGTCAGTTGAACTCAAAGACCGACCTAATCAGAGCTTGAGTGCTGTCGAACCTTTCAACATCTTCTCCAGCTCCACGCCGACTCGTTCTCGGCTAATTTTGAGGCGTAGTGCTTCAAGAACCTTGGGATCCGCCATGAACTTTCGTGTGTCGGGGTCAATTGTGAACTGAAGTCGGCTGGCGAAACGGACGAGACGTAGGACCCGTAGAGGATCATCCATGAAGGTTTGGAAAGGTTCGAGGGGAGTCTTGATGATCTTGGAATCCATATCAGACAGCCCACCCGTGAAATCCTCAATTCGATCATCGTGCAGGTTGTAGAATAGAGCGTTGACCGTGGCATCGCGGCGGCGAGCATCCTCTTCAGCCGTACCAAACTCCATATGGGGATTGCGGCTGTCTTCGGTGTACGTTTCCTTGCGGAGGTTGACAAAGTCAAGATCAAGACCAAAAATCTTGACCATGGCTGTCTCCAAGTGCTTGGACTTTTCAGGGTTGCGAGCTACGTTGTGCAAGCTGCCAATGTCGTCGGGACCAATACCATGCTTGGCGATGGCGTCTGGCTGTTCGCAGTAGTCGCACATATGCTGAGCAAATGGAACACCTGTCATGGCATTGATAGCGACATCAATATCGTGGCTCTGGATGTTGAGGAGCTTGTCGCGGACCCAACCGCCAGCCCATCGAAGGACAATAGGCTCAGGCGCGGTGCCAGCCTCGTCTATTGACTTGGCGACATCGAGAAGAAGGCGACGGAGTTGCTGTTCCCGAGGAGTGAGCTGGATCGTAGTTGTAGCCATGGCGGGGCTTGAGGCTCGGATGGATGGCCGAGTTGGAGATGAGGACGAAGCGGTTGAGAGCGCTGCTATTTTATAACTCGAGGGTGAATGCTTGTCCTTGAGGATTGAGTCAAGCTTCCTCTTCATGGCAGAACCCGGAAAAACCAGGCGCCTGAGCATAGAACAGGGTCAACTCAAGAGGATTTCCAGCAACACATGCGGCAGCTGGAGTAATTTCCTTGTGGATAGACTTCTTATGCTGTTGAGATAAAGGATCTTGGCAACTTGTTCGGTGGAAGACTTACCTATCTACTCTGGCGAGTCAAGACACACGATAGAGAATACGCAGGAGATATTTCGGGTATGGCCTATGATTGACATATGCCTCTATCCTCTTAAAAGAATGGCGATGCTGAACAGCGATCTTTTGGTGTTTCTCTCAAGCAAGCATCCAATGTGCTTGGTCGAAGCAGCTAGGCTGCCTCGGTGCTGATTGGCCAAGAGAGCCCCGCCCGCACAGTGTGAGTCAGATTTGCCGGATGACTAAGCTCCCGCCTGGATGTAGTTTGCTCCGTGGAAGGTTTGAGCTAAGATACTTGCCAACGACAGCGAATTAGGACTGGCTTCAAGAACGCGAGTCCATCAACCGATTTCTCTTTCGGTGCTTGACCAACCCCCTCGTTAGACAGCTTTGACCAATAATCTGTGGGATACTCGGTCAGGGCGCGCCGGACTTTGGGCCGTGAACTAGGGAAACTACACTAGGGCGAGAGCAAGGATGCAGTGAATGATCTCGACTGGGCTGAGCACGATGCCTCGGCAGTTTCGTAGATCTGCTAAGGAAAGCTTGAAAGGGCAGCTTGAGCTTCTGAAGAGACGCCTCGAGATGTACGCCATCACTCAGCCCCATCTTACGTCGGCCCGTTGATGACCTCACCTCGTTCTCTCAAGCCCCTCTATTCTCGTTATGCCATTTGGTACCCGCGAGAATGGTCAACACTTACTGCCATTGCAACTTTGTAGCCATTGCCGCCGCACTCAGATGAAGATGCGAAGCTTTGTTGCCCACTTCTCAACGGGCTGCTCCTGTGATTGTCAGCAAGCTGGCGGAGAGCTGAGTTGTTAGTGGTGTCTCCTCCCAAGGCAGCTGTCCAATCGCCGTCTGAAGAGGGTCACCACTTCGTACGAGAACGTCCCATTCCGCAGCCATCCGTTACTTGAGCTCGTGGGCAACTTGCCTGACAGTTCTGTTGTCCGGCGGCCCCGTCAAATGGCCGTTTGAGGAGCAGGCGAGATATGGTCACGGTACCTCTGTTTAGCTTGCCCCTTTGTCCTTGTAGCGTTACACGGCCACCACCATCTTGCTGTCTCGCCATCATCAAGGGCCCCTCACCCAATCGCCGAGCTCCCTTGTTGTTGGAGGTTGCTGATCTTTCACCATCTCGTAGTTGTAGGTGTACAGGAGATTAGATAGCGGCAACCTCTCACCTTGATGCTTGTCCATTCACCACAAGTCTTCTCCGTATCGTGACCATCACCGTGACGTCAATGGCCACGGTGATCCGGACTCTGCGCCACGCCCGCCTGCCCTCTTACGTACGGTTGGCTGTCTCCGTATCTCGACGAACCAAGGAGCGAACCAATTCCACTCCAAGTCACAATCTGGTTAATGTTAGATGAAGCGAGGACGTGGTAGAGACGTACAAGCTTTGCGGGGTAAACCCTCCCTCTTTCCCTTCCCGTGAAGCATATAAACACCCAGGCATAGAACATCCTAGACCTTCTTTCTGATTGTGTTATTCTGGCCAGCCAAGAGAGCCTACAACTTAACACAAACCACTCCTAGTACTATTTCTGAAAGCACGCGTCCCACAGACCTACGCACCATTGATCGATCTCCAACCGGTTGAACCATGGAGCAACCCATCAACAACCAGCAGGGCACTGACCAACCCGTCGTAGACGAGTCCCCCGTTGTTGGGTCCCCCCCGCAGGATCGCCGGGCGAGCGATGCGCAAGACCGCCGGATGAGCGACGAATGGGGTCAGAATCACTTGTCACACTGCCTTGAGGCATCAGTTGTTCTCCAATGCTAACAACGAATACAGACGCTTCCAAGGTCCCCCCTAGCCGGTTCCAAAAACGAAAGGGTTCCATCTATGCCACGCCGGGATCCCGCGATGGCCACGTTGATAGGAACTACGCCGACAAGTACTGGTCCAAGATGACCGAAAAGAACTGGGTCAGCAAATGAGCATCATCTCCTGAGCAGGAACTGCGCCCTTGGGCGATATATATTGGATGTATAACAAAGAGAGGTTGGGATGAAGAAGTGAAAGGAACAAGTCGTTGAGAAACCATCTGTACATTAAACCTATTGCGACCTACCCAAACCAAAAACCTTCCGAAATCGCCGTATCAATCATCAAGACCGTCAATCTCGATCGCGTCAGGGTTCGAGGTAACGGCTGTAGGCACCGGTTTACCCCCTGTTGGGCCCGTGCTTGCTGCCACGAATCCCTGCGGTGCCCTTGACTGTCTCTCCAATGCTGCCATTGCGTCCACAACTTCAGCATCTTCTGCGCCACCTGGTCGGCGTTGGCTACGTGCCAATGCTTGTGATGCGATGAAATTGACATCCGTGTTGTACTGGGCCTGCACACTTCGCTTGATCCGCAACATCTCTTTGAAGGTGTCCTCGTTGCCGTGCTGAACTTCGAATTGCTCCCATTTCGTCCAAAAGTCGGGGTTGGTTCGAGGGTCGCAGAACTGGGAAGCGTGTCCGTAGATTGCGCGGGCTCGGTCGATCTCGCCTAGCCGCTTCTCCATATCTGCAAACTTGAGGCACATGTCCTTGGCCTCGGCATCAGGAAGAGCTGCAATGGCCCTCTCATAAATTGGCCTGGTCGATGTGAGGCCAAAGTTGGATGCGGATTTCGTGATGTAAAAGTTGAACATGTCGGCACGGTCCTCATCTGCAACCGCTCGGGTGGCTCGCTCGTAAATGCGCATTGCGTGTCGAGCCAGTCCACGCTCCTCTTCGAGGTTACCATACATCAGATAAATGGTCTTCGCGAACTTGGGAGGGCAGTCTTCGACAGCCTGCTCAAAGAGATCGCGCAGTCGTTCAATCCCAATCTTTCGGTCAACGGCCTTAGTCAGATATAAGTTCCAGAGCTCAAAGGCAACAGGATAGCTGAAGAGATCCAGGCCTCGTTCATAGATCTTGAACGACTCCTCGTAGTATTTGTGTTCTTCCAGCAGGTTGGCGTAGTTGACCACGGTCTGAGGTGTCGCAATGCGAAGCTCGAATATTCGTTCATACACCTTCTTCGTCTCCTCCAGGGTCGAGACGCTCTCCACGAGATCAACATAGAAGCTCCAGAGCTTCCAGCTCTTGTGAACTCTTTGCTGCGGCGATAAGGTTTCATCGAAGTAGTCGACGGTAGATCGTTTGGGTGCCTGGACGGCCTTTGCCATGATTCGGACGGCATCATCAAAGTTTTCGTTCCGCAGCTCCATCTCTGCCCATTCAATCCACATGTCGGCGAGCTCAGCCACGGACTTGAAGGGGACCTTGACAGCTTTCTCCATGATAATGCGAGCATTTCGCAAATCACCACCACGCTCGTAAAACTTGGCGTAGTTGGCCCAAAGCTGGTGGAAGGCGCCAACAGCCCGTTTTGGTTGAATGGCCGCAATCGCGTCGGTATAGGTCTGCGCAACCTCTTTCTTATTGTCACCCCAAAGAGCCACCCTCTTCTCCCATTCAGGTACACTGTTGGGGTTTTGTCGCAAAAGGACGTCGTTGAGAAGAAAAGGTCGTCGATCCATGAGTTGTTCAAAACGCATCATTCTGATATCCAACTCAAAATCCGCATTCTCGTCTTCGATGCCCTTTTCAGCCCGCGAAGATGCCACTTCCATGAGAGCGCCGATGATGGACTCTTCGAACTCTGTGTAGGCCTCGAAGATAAGAGTGAAATCTCGGACGGTCATAACAGTGGTGATGCCTTCTTCGAAGACATCACGGGCCCGTTCAAAGCTTCCTCGTCGGATCCAGTAGGTCGCTAACCCTGACCAAAGCTTTCCTCTTTGGTCAGCGAATCGAGTGATGCCACTTCTGATGATGCGTTCGGCGTCGATTCCCGTCTCGTACCCAGTCTCGATTTCGGCTGCGTGTTCGACGAGCAGGTCAACCATCTCGCTCCAGAGTTCGTAATGGCCCTTCCCATGCTTGCTGTTGAAACGTGTATTGTTGAGAATATCGATAAATTTCAGGGCAGCCTCAGTATAAAGACCTGTCTGCACAAGAAGTTCGATGAAGTCCTCGGCATCCTCGGGATGAACTTGCATATACCGCCGCCAGATCTTTACGGCCGTAGTTCCTGCGGCGGAGTTGGCGAAAGGCCGATAGACAGCCCAGATGCGGTTATGTTGAGTGATCGGAAGGGCTCTTAGGGCGCGATCGAAGGTTCGTCGGGTCAAGGTCACGAGCGGCTGCTTGGTGAGGAACTTCAGATACATTTCCCATATCCTCGGCATCTTGTTGAGCAAGATTAGAGCTCTTTCGAAGAGGGCGTTAACCTTGCGGTATTCGGCGGCGAAAATCGCTGGGTTTAGCTTAGCCACATGCTTGACTCGGAATACAAGATACTAATTTATGTTAGATGTGACGTGAACCGCAAAAAGTGGGCAAGAACACTGGGATGAAGACGTACTAGCTTCCAGAGCTTGTAAGATCGAGGCAGCTGGGCGCATGCCCGCTCCATCACGAATGCTTGCTCAACCACAGTGCCATGACGGGCCTTGAATTCAATGTATGCTAGCCAAGGCTTAACACTAGCGGAGTTGCGGAGGATATCTTGCTCGTAGACGGAATCTTCGTTGGACTGGTTGCAGAGAAAGTTAGTTTTGGCTTGATTGCGGACACGCGTTGGGAACGAGCGTACCACAAGGTGCAG
This sequence comes from Fusarium neocosmosporiellum, assembly GCA_006518225.1. NCBI lineage: Eukaryota > Fungi > Ascomycota > Sordariomycetes > Hypocreales > Nectriaceae > Fusarium > Fusarium neocosmosporiellum. The sequence continues at coordinate 33,583 of SSHR01001753.1, forward strand.
TTGCGGTTGCCTGCGCGCCCCATTCGGGGTTGGGACAATGGGGGCCATGATGATCGAAATGGCCTTTTAAGCAAGAAAGGCGACGGACAGGGTTTCGCGAAGAGAGCGGGCAGGAGAGATCAGTGTGAGCCGTACATCGTCGAGGCCAGTCGAGAAGGTAAAAGAGGGTCAACCTGAACGCAGCGGCACTGCGACTTTTATGTTCCTCAAAAACCGATCTGTGGCCGAGCGATCGGTATCGTAACCGTCCGGGTCGTCGTCGACGCTTCGAATGCGGCGCGATCCAACAGAGCGGAGGCGAAGGATGTCGACAGACGCTCGTGAGGCTTGGTCGCGTAACTTTTGTTGTATTTTTCCTTTGGGCTCGCGCTGGTCATCCAGCGGCCTATGACAGAGCTCCACCTAGAGTGCTGCAGAGTGGAGAGGTTGCTCGCTTACAGCGATATGTACTAGCTGTTTGTGCTCTGGGTACCAGCTGCCCAGCAACTGCGCCCGACCGCACCTTGGCAGGGTGGCAGGTAAGGTGAGCTACCGGCTTACCAGTTGACGTTAGTGCACGTGTGACGAAGGTGCCTTGATGCAACTTGAAGCTCCGCCAGCCTTCAACCAATTTGACATTCTGGACGGAATTCGCTCCGAAAACACCTATAATCGTTGTTCAAAATGTCGGGAGCTGCAGTGAGTCGTCGAAATTGTGCTGCTACCATGGAGATGGAAATACTGATGATCCCAGGATCGCGAGGCCGTCTTCCCAACCCGGCAGTCGCTGGGTATCATGAAGGCGAAGCTCAAGGGGGCGGAGACTGGGCACAGCTTGCTGAAGAGAAAGAGTGAAGCTCTTACCAAGTAAGAATGGTCCCAAAGACTATGCGATTTCAGTAGCTGACCGAGTACTTCTGTCTAGGCGATTTCGAGGTCCGTCATCCCATCCTACGTCCTGTCCGCCGTTCGAAACCATCATCGCATGCTGATACCGTAGTACTACAGAGATCACGAGACGAATCGACGAGGCCAAGCGGAAGATGGGTCGAGTAATGCAGATTGCGGCCTTCTCCTTGGCGGAAGTGACCTACGCTGTAGGCGGCGACATTGGATACCAAGTGCAAGAATCCGCCAAGTCGGCTCGATTCCGCGTCCGCACCAAGCAAGACAATGTTTCCGGCGTGTTGCTGCCAGCTTTTGAGAGCTACCAAACCGAAGGCAATAACGATTTTGGCCTGACGGGTCTGGGCAAGGGAGGACAGCAAGTCCAGCGATGCAGAGAGACTTATGCGCGAGCCGTGGAAGCTCTCGTCGAACTTGCTAGCTTGCAGACGGCCTTTGTCATCCTTGACGAGGTCATCAAAGTCGTCAACCGACGTGGTTGGTCACTTGGATGCCCATACCCTGTCCTAGTACTGACTGAGATCTCCAGTGAATGCTATCGAGCACGTTATTATCCCACGAACCGAGAATACGATCAAGTATATCAACTCCGAGCTGGATGAGCTGGATCGTGAGGAGTTTTACAGACTCAAGAAGGCAAGTTTGCTTGTTCACCTGCAAAGACATATCTAACGAGATTTGTGATAGGTTGCGAACAAGAAGCAACGCGACACTGCCGCTGCCGATGCCGAGATGAAGGCAAGACGTGCTGCGCAGGCCGCAGCGCAAGGCGGCGAGCAGCCTCAGGAGGAATCAGCGCCAGCTGATATTCTCGGCGCTGAAGATGACGAAGATGTCATCTTCTGAGGATTCGGTGAGAGGACAATCACCCAACATCACAGAGCCGATAGTGGAGGGGAACAGATGTGAGGAGTAACTATTTGACCTGAAGACAAGCGAGTGAACTTTAATCGGGGCTCGCAATGAGGGAGGAAGGGCGTGCGAATTATTATCACATTAAGAGTCGATAGGCTATTATTATTGTTACAGATGGCCTCACTGGCGCTGGTACGTGACCTTGATGGGCTTTTCTCCCAGGCTCATGCCCGCAGTGTTCTCCTTTGCGGTAATGGCACCTTGCTCTGCCTCGTACTCGACGAAAGCAATACCCCGACGACCGGGCACCAGTCTGACCTCGCGGAAGCCCTCGAAGCGCCCGAAAACGCCGGTCAAAGCTTCGATGTCGTAGTCTTCGGGGAGGTTCTGAACGAACAGAATCTTGTTGGGAGGGAGGAACTCGTCTAGGACACCACCTGATGCCGCGGCGCTTGTTGACTTGAGGCCTGATGGTCTGGCCGCCTTTGTTGGTCGGCTGTCTGGTGCTGCACCCGGGCCTCGCTTGTTGAGCTGCCTCTGTTCTTCCGCAGCCTCGAGGGCCTTGCGCTTGTCTGGGATCAGAAGTTAGTATCCAGTCGATCAAACATCAAGGAGTTGTTGTTGCATACCCTTTTCGGCCTGTCTGTGTCTCTTGTGAGATTCAAATTCTTCTTGGCTGCAGTTCATCTCAACAGTCTTGTCGCTTCTGCTGCGCGCCAATGCGACCTTCATCGGCTTGTCGAAGAGCTCGAATCCATCAACCTCCTCAATAGCGCTGCGTGCGTTTTCGGGGTCATCGAAGACGATGAAAGCCTGGCCCTTGGCCTTCAAGTTCTTCTTGGCCACGACATCGACGACGTTGCCGAACTCAGAGAATATCGTCCTCAAGGCTTCCGTCAAAGTCTCGAGCTTGACGCGCTCTTCGAGGTTCTGTACGTAGACACTATAGATCAGTCAGTAAATGATCTTCACGTAGCGTGTCGAGTGTGCAATGACACGCACGTGGAGATAGGGGTTTCTGAAGCCATCTTGGATGCGCTGTAGAAAGAAGTGAACGCTGTCGCATTAATGTGTTGAGCAGCAGAGGTTGAAGTGAAGGTCACTGAGGCCCACTTTGTGCGACCAGGCAGAGGTGAGTGCATGTGCAAGGATCGCGCTTATGTACTTAAACGCTATTTATGCTTTTAACGGGCTGCCATGGGCCTTGTCTAGCCATTCTGGGACGCCATAACGACGTTGGACTTCATTCTTTCCTCACGAAACTTTGCAAAAGTTCGCAAGGTCTCCTCAGAGAAACATTGTTGGCATTCGACCTTGATCTCTTGATGTCATAGGTATGCTGAGTCTCATGAACATGAACGCGGCTCTTTATCCTCTTCCCGTCTCTCGGCGCATCCACCGTGAAACGCGTCCACTGTAAAACAGTGCTTCCCTTTAGACGAGCAATGCTCCAGGGTACTGGAGATAGGAGCACTCCTCTAAGGTTTGGACTTGCCACTCATGGCTCAAGTGCATTATGAATAGGGTAGCAAGTCGGCCTAACTGTTTGTCGCTCGAAGGCCATATTGAGCGTTTCATGGGGGACACCCTCATCTCACCAACCTTTCTCGCCTCATTTCCAGGACCGCAATGCTCTATTGTCCGACGAGGCGCCGACTTGCCCACTTGGAGTTTCGGTCTGTACTGGATCCGAGTTGTCGATCGCACGTCTGTTCGATCTCTTGGCCTAGGCCGATGTGAACAGGCTGTCATGGTAGGCATGGATCTTCATGTGAGCTCCCTCTCGTGGTAATGGTCTGTTTATCTTGCGATAGCCCTATATCTGTCCTGCGACAATTCGGGGCTTCTCTGGCGATAATGTGTGAATTGCCATTCCAATGTTGCCCAGGGGTAGGCTTTCCGTTAATGTGGGACTATCTTTCGTCCAGCCGCCGGCTCCGAACGGACCCAGGAACCCGGTGCGGGCGACCAACAGACCCGATTTTCCGGAGCGGATGGCTAGAAGTGGACTTGGTAGTTGTGCTCTTGGCTTTTACGATACTCTTTACCAGTACGGTTGATCACCTCCCGCGGGGCTGGGCAGACAGGTCTTGAGTACCATCCTGGCGATATAACTTCCTTGCTGTGTTCCGCCTCTGTATCAGTGGTTGGGAACTCTAGTCTCCTGTTTCCTTCCAAGCTAGCGAGCGTATACGGCACATCTCTGACAGTAAGATAACCTGTCTCAACATCTTCCCGAGATGCAAGGTGGGTCGAGGGGCCATTTTGGGGCTCTCGGCTCAACCCTTCAGTCCTTCCACCAACTGGTTTCGGAACCTGGATCGTTAATTGTGAGCTTGTTCCAATACATGTCTTAGTTGTGATCGAGGTTTTTGACGCCACGTCGTCAGTGTCGACTGCAGTGTGCTCAGAGCCGCGTTGAAGCTCAAGGCATTTCTAGACATTGTCCTGATCATCACGATCGGCGTTTGACAAGCGTCCCGGGTGAAACGGCTTTCTGCTTGATGTTGGGTAGGTTTCCACATGTCATTCTTGACCATGGCAAAGTAGAGAGATAGATGGGCTAGGGAGATGAAGTCTCCCGTCAAGGACTGGCATGTGTTGCGTTATCTCGATCGTGGAATCGTCGATTCGATCACTGCAGAATTATGCCTTCAGATGGTGAGCCTGAATGGGTATTTAAATGTCATATGCCGACCACTGTTCGATGCCAAACGCTCATATCATTCTCGTTTTATGACAAGACTTCACACATCTTGCCTAGAGATCTTGAAAACGACCTGTCAATGCCTGCCATGATTCAAGAACACCCTCCTCCGGGCATCTCAGCCCTCTTGATGGAGCTATATGACCTATCGCCAGCAGAAGTCAAACAAAGTCGACAGTTCCAGACCCTACAAAAGCCAGACTTGGACAAGGCCCGCCTCCTGGCCTCGATTCCCAGTACACCTAGGCCGTCCATTCGACCTCTGCATCTTCTCTATCTCTTCTTGACCGAGATCCCTGGAGAGTGGCCGACGTTTGATCTCATCAAATGCCATACACGACTCTTCAAACTTCTCCCTGAAGGGGTCAAGGCGCACGATGATGGCGACTCAGCTTGGCTAGTGGAAGCCACCAAAGAGTTCGTGAAGAAGTCGTACACTTCGTTTTCTCAGTTCATCGGATCTGGCAACGAACCTGCTCTGCGAGCTACAAATGCCGACAACTATATCACTTATCGAGGCCTGAACAATTTCGTCAGCAACTTTCAGCTCCCTATTGTCTCGTCTAAGACAAAACCCGTTGTCGCCATTGCGCTCCCCAACGGTCCAATCCTTGCAGCCAGTTGCATCGCAGTCACCAGCTACTATACAGCAGCACCCATCAATCCGGCAGCCGGCCCTGAGCAGCTCCAAGCAGACATTTTGCAATCCAGAGCTAAATGTATTCTGACTACAAGCGATGATTACAAGAAGCTCTGTCTTGACGCACAGTGGGTTGTGGAGAACAACATCCAGATCTTCATTGTGAACTGGACTCGTGGCAATGACATTTCTGTCACTACAGTGGAGGGAGCAAAAATACCTACAAACGGCACCACGCCTGAGCCCAACAATGCCGATGACAAAGGCCTGATTCTCTTCACGAGTGGGACATCGGGAACTAAGAAGGTTGTGCCCCTGACAACACATTCGATCATAGCTGGCATCGTCTTCGTGATGGAGTCATGGGGCCTGACTTCGCAGGACATCTGCCTCAATATGATGCCCCTATACCATGTGTAAGTAACTCTCGATGTCCCTGGAAGTGTCCGATCACCTAACAGGAAATAGTGGTGGCCTAGTAAGAAACATCTTTGCGCCAATTTTCTCCGGTGGCTCGACAGTTTGTTGTTCTGCTTTCGACCCCAACCTGTTCTGGGATGTCGCCGAGGATATCCAACCTACGTGGTACTACGCGTCGCCATCAATGCACTCCGTCATCCTTGCCGAGGCAACGGTTCGGACGAAAGCCTTGGAGAACAGTCGCATTCGCCTGGCTTGCAATGCCGCGGGTGGTCTCCTGCCATCTCTGGCCTGCCAGCTGCGAGACACCTTCAACTGCGTTGTACTTCCTAGTTATGGAATGACTGAGTAAGTACTGTGACTGATGTTACGACCAAATACTGACATATGCAGGTGCATGCCCATCTCTACACCCCCTCTTGACTATCGCCTGGATCGTGAGGGCACATCTGGTATCAGCACTGGTCCAGAACTTGCGATCCTGGATTGGTCAGAAGTCGTGGTTTCGAATGGGACAGTAGGAAGAATCTGCGTTCGTGGTGAACCAGTCTTTCCCGGTTACCTGAAGCCAGACGGCACGTACGACAAGTCCCCCTTCAACAAGGATGGCTGGTTTGATACGGGCGACCTTGGATACATGGACAATGACGGCTATCTTTACATCACCGGCCGAAGTAAAGAGGTCATCAACCGCGGCGGAGAATTGATTTCTCCGTTCGAGGTTGAGAATGCTATCATGTCAGCATCAATGTCCAGCGACTCTCCGATCAGTGGAAGGGTTAGCCAAGCTTTGGCATTCTCGGCATGTCACGATGTCCTCCAGGAGGTTGTTGCAGTCGCCTTGGTGACGCCCCCCAAGGTTCCGCGAGTGGATCTCAAGACCCTTCACAGCTCTTTGAAGTCGTCTCTCCAGCAAGCCAAAAGGCCTGTTTTGATCACCTATATGGATGATGTTCCCAAGAAGAACAACAAAGTCCTTCGAATCAAGCTTGGCCAGCGATTAGGGCTGCCTGATGTGAGCGATGACACCCCATACCTTGAAAGGCACTGGGAGGCGTCATGCCCACCCCCTGACACCGCTCTGTCTGTCACAATCGAATGTTCTGCCTGCTCAGTCGATTACGCCAATCTGTCGAGGCAGATACAAGGTCTTCTTCCTCGGGACACGGAGGTCTTCTGTCGCCAGGACCCGAAGGACGGTGGACCTGAAGCCATCTTAGCCCCAACACAAGCCGGTATCGACGTGATCGGGGCCGAACTGGTCAACGACATCCGTCGAGGCCTATGCATTGCGATCGACAACTACATGATACCCAACCAGATACACACATTGACTAAGCCACTTCCAAAAAGTAGCTCAGGGACTGTTGACGTCGCTGAGCTGCACATGGAGGTAGAGCGGTACCTCAACGACTCCATGAAGAAGTTGAGCGCGACTACAGCGGGACTGGTCACGAAAGCATTCGCGGAAACCTTGTCGATTCCTTCGGGGAATATACCTCCTGATGTTGACTTTTTCAGTCTGGGAGGAGATTCCTTGGGAGCTGGCCGTCTCATGTCGGCGCTACGTGCCCAGTTCAACGTGCATCTGCCCATCAGTCTCGTATTCAACGAGGGAACTGTTATGGCCATTGCGACACACATCGACAAAGTTTCGAGCTCGAATCAATCCGATGATGAAAAGATGGATAACACTGCAGGCTGTACCAAGACCTACAGCTCCACCAACCCTTTTCTGATGTTTGTGCAGTTGATCCCTCTGGTGGTCATCTACCCCTTGAGGCGAGCCTTCCAATGGACTATCTTCATGGTCGCCCTGGCCTACAGCCAGATGCTCCCTACAAACAACTCGGTTCCTGGAAGACTCTTGAATCTGACAGTTTCTATCCTGATCTCGCGAGTCGTCGTTCGCTGTGTCGCGCCCATCGTCGGTATAGCCGCGAAGTGGCTCATCATCGGTCGTTATCGGGAAGGTCTCTATCCCATGTGGGGAGTCTACCATACCCGGTGGTGGATGGTTCAGAAGATCACGAGTATTTGCGGCAAAGGCTTCTTTAACACGAATGACACTACGCAGCGTCTGTACTACCGACTCATGGGGGCCAAGATTGGAAAGAATGTCAAGCTCGCTGGCGCCGCCCTTGGAGAATGGGATCTTCTGGATATCGGCGACAACACTATCCTTTCGAGGTGTATCTGCCGTCCATTCGCAGCGGAAGGCAACACAAGCATGTACCTGGGCCGTATCAAGATTGGAGCGGGCTGCTCGGTCGGCGTCGCGTCAATCGTAGCTCCAGGATCCGAGATGCCGCCCAACACTTGTCTCGGCTTCAACTCGTCCAGTTGGGAAATGGAGGATGCGGACGAAGCATATCGGGACCAGTTACCGGGTCAAGCCCGGAAACCTCACTGGCTACTGCAATGCCTTTTCACGATGCCGCTCAAGCTTGTCGCCTGGTTCTTGACTCTCCTCCCTTGGATGGCTGGCCTCATTGGCATGGTCATACAAAAGCCTTCGGAGAGTGATTCGCCACTGCGAGGCATCATCAGTTGGTTTGCCGAACCTGATCGAGTAGGATACCACTACCTTGCACTCGTCCTGAAAGCTCTTTTTGGACCATTCTTCCTGTTTGGGTTCACAGTCGTTGTGAAGGGATTCCTGGACGCAGTATTTGGCAAGGTTGGCCCAGATTCTGCCCAATGCCAAGGTGCTGTTACTACTTGGAGAGTAAACCTCACCAAAGCTCTTTGTCCTGTTCCTCGACTCCACGATGTAACCTCTATGTTCGGGCAACATTACGAGGCAACATCCGTGGCCTTGAGAATGTTGGGGGCGAAAGTCGGCGAGCGCGTATACTGGCCGGGGACCGGTCCCAGCATCAGCGACTACCACCTTTTGGAGGTTGGAAATGATGTTGTGTTTGGCTCCCGCGCTCACCTGGTGACCTCTGACGGCCTCGGATCCGAGAAAATCGCCATCAAAGACTGCGCCATGATTGCCGACCGTGTTTGTCTTTTGCCTGGCGTTGAGGTCGGAGAGCGAGTGACTATGGGATCTGGTGCATTGACACGACGAGGCAAGACTTATTCGCCAGGAGGAACATATGTTGGCTCCAAAGGAGGCGATGCTGTGTGCTTGTCGACAGGGCGCGATGTTGCAGAGAAGGGGAACCCTCGAGTCCGGATCCAGCACATGAGTAGCCACGAAACTTTGACCGGACCTAAGCGCCAAACGGGGAAGTCGGGCGTACGCACCCAGATCTCGCATATGAGCAGCGACGATACCCTAGCGGAGCCAGGCAAGGGCCCGAAGAAGGCAAGATATCACGTTTCGGCCGACCCCTTCATGAGATCTGAGAGCGAGACGGACGATAGCTCCGACGACGACGCCCCCAAGCAGGACTTGTCTCCGTTTGGACGCGCCTTTTACCTCAATCTTGCCCCGTACCATGTCCTTGGGCCCTTTGCAATCTTCTGTTACTCGGCATTCCTCACCGTGTTCACTGCGTTCTATTGGAACATTCCAAGCATATCATCTGTCCAGGTTGTGGATTTGATTGTCAAACGGTATCTTCGAGAAGGCCTGAGTGTGTGGTATGATCTGGCGGCGGTCTTCGTTCTGACTTTGATCATGATCACTGTCCTGACCACGGTTCAAGCTGTTTTCGCCCTCACCATCGTCAATTGTTCAAAGTGGTCTTTGCTGGGCCGACGCATGCCCGGAAATTATGACTGGGATAAGTCTTCATACTGTCAGCGTTGGCAAGTCTTCCTCGGCATTGAGCGGATCCGGCGACAATGCTATCAGGGCAACGGTGTCTTGGGCCTTCTCACAGGAACCAGCTGGATAGTGTTCTACTTCAGAGCTCTGGGCGCCGACATTGGAAAGGATTGCGCTCTGTTCGCAAATGGGACGCCCAGTCTGATGTTTACCGAGCCAGATTTGATCACCCTAGGTGATAGGGTTGCCGTCGATGATGCGAGCGTTGTCGCACACATCAATACGCGTGGGAAGTTTGACTTGAACAGGCTCGAGATTGGGGATAAATGTGTGCTGCGAACAGGGAGTAGACTGCTGAGTGGCGCGCAGATGAAGAAGGAGAGTTGCTTATTAGAGCATACACTTGTTATGGGGGGTGATGTTGTTGAAGCAAAGTGGACCATGCAGGGTTGGCCGGCTGAGCGATTTACGCAGGGAAGAGTTAAGGAGTAGTCAGATACAGAAGTTACGGGTTAGTTGGCGGATTAAATTAGGGGGCAATACAGGTAGTAATAGGATATTATTAAGCATAAAATTGTATGGATAATGAGCTTAAGCTATGTATCGAGAGAGGTACCTATTTATACGAGTCGAAATTGCCATGCGTGTCGACTCGCAATGGGGACCGGAAAACCCCATTTCTATCTTCATCGCAGCCAACTGCCCTCAAAAGACTACAGGCGCCCCCTGAAAGGCCCAATGATGGTGTGGCAGCATGGTCCAGTGAATCAGCTCGTAGCTATAATAAAGCACTTCAGCAGTTCATTTCGTGTACAGGATATTTTGTCGGTTCGCCGCTGAGACGCAAATGACCATGCCAAGTACCTGCGTGAGAAAACCTGCAGCAGCCAGTGACAGCTCCGCTTGCATGGAGGAAGTCAGCACACTTCTTCACGCCAGCCAAGACGGTTTTATGATCCGCCGTGGTCCTGCAATCATGGCCGGTTGTCGAGGCATGATAGGCATAGCCTTCACAATATCTGCCATCGCTATCGGTGCCCCAAGTCAAAACGCAAGAGTTCGCATCAGCTTTGCTCTTGATAACGCCTGCAATGACGCTGTAGATGGTGGCACCTGTTGGATTGGACCCTATACATAGCTTCAAAGGTGGTCACGTGA
>SSHR01001754.1:0-15832 GCA_006518225.1 Fusarium neocosmosporiellum
ACTTCCTAGCCGTGGGGGTGGGGGAGGGGTCAGAGTTAACCCCTCCCCCTCATGGGCTCTTTATTCGCTCGCTGAACCGTTGCATCCTGCGATGATCCTACAACATGCTCTGATGGTTTGGGGGTGGCTCTCTCACCTGCTTTCGCTCACCTTGAACTGTCGATTTCCTTCCACGACGGATTTTCATACCTCGTCGGAATAGCTAGCTCGAGACTTGGGTTCCTGATCCTACTTTCCCCATCTGGTAATCATGACCGTTCCGTGAGCTTCACTCCAATTCACACACACTCTCTCTGCTTGCTTCTCCACCCCCGACATCTATAGCCGTCTCTGTCTGCCTGAGGGAGGGATCACAAGCATCAAACGACCTGCAACCACATGATGCCATCCCTTCCCTATCCCCGGATCGTCCCAAATCGTAGATTTCCCTTCCTCTTCCCCACTCGAAGCTCTCAAACATGAGCGCATACAACATCAGATTTTACCCGGGGCCATCATGACATCCCCTCCCCCCCCATAGTTGAGCACTTCTGCCTCAGGATTGGGGGGATTTCTTGCGGGGCTCGATTTATCCTCCAATTGCCTTGACCCCTCACTTCGGTTAGAACCCCGAACTTCTAATTTGGTGTATATCGGAGACATGAGCGAAACATTCATATTCAACCTCATATCCAGGCGAAATCTGTTGATCATTCTGCTGTGTATCAGACGTCAAGACATCTCCACCTGTTCGCCTAGAGCTTTAGTGAATTTGCCCGAGTTTGCTAGAGTCCTTGCGAGATTTCTTTTTGCTTCTTTTGCTTGTTGCTTGCTCTCACCATAGCTTCTGCCCCTCCCCCGCCTGCCCCTCGTCATCACCAACACCACCAACGTCTCTCTTACGATCTCTCTACACAAACTCTCACATTCACCATGGAGCCTCTTAACGTGTTGATGGTGAGTTAAATACTAAATATCAACTGAATTGACCCAGTCTGACTCTTGTAGATCGGTACTGGCGAGTACACCACCGGCTTTGTCGGCGGCGGCGCCTCTGGCTCAGACAAGAAGGTCGGTGTTGTCGGCCTCAGTCTGTTTGACCTGCGACGTCGCGAAAAGGTCAACAAGCTGGGAATGGTCGGTGTCAATGGCAAGAAGTTCCCTGCCATCCGTATGTTTTCCCCATCAACAGCTTCGTGTCATGATGGCTAACACACCCCAGGCGAGCATCTCCACAAGAACATTACCCAAGTCTACAACAATCTCGACACCTCTTTCGACTCCTTCCCCGACAACAACACCGTAGACCCCGATGCTTACAAGACCGCCATCGACGGCCTCAAGGCTGGTGATGCCATCACCATCTTCACCCCGGACCCTACCCACTTCCCCATCGCCCGCTATGCCATTGAGCGCGGCATCCACGTCATGATCACCAAGCCCGCCGTCAAGATCCTCGAGCAGCACCAGGAGCTTGTCGAGCTGGCCCGTGAAAAGGGTGTCTATGTCTACGTCGAGCACCACAAGCGCTTCGACCCCGCCTACGCCGACGCCCGCGCAAAGGCCCAAACCCTCGGCGACTTCAACTACTTCTACAGCTACATGTCCCAGCCCAAGTCGCAGCTCGAGACTTTCAAGGCCTGGGCCGGCAAGGAGTCGGATATCTCCTACTACCTCAACAGCCACCACATCGACATCTGCGACTCCATGGTCCAGGAGCGCGGATACGTCCCCGTGACCGTCACAGCTTCTTCATCCAAGGGTGTTGCTACTGACCTGGGCTGCGACCCTGTCACCGAGGACACTATCTCTCTTCTCGTCACCTGGCTCAAGAAGGACGACCCTAGCAAGCGCGCCGTGGGTGTCTACACTGCCTCTTGGACGGCACCCCAGAGGGCCGGTGTTCACTCCAATCAGTACTTCCACTACCTGGCTGCCAACGGTGAGATCCGCGTCGACCAGGCCAAGCGCGGCTACGACGTGGCAGACGACTCTGTCGGTCAGCTCATGTGGTACAACCCCTTCTACATGAAGTACGCCCCCGACGAGGACGGCAACTTTGCCGGCCAGAGTGGCTACGGCTACATCTCTATGGAGAAGTTTGTCGACGGATGCCGCGCCGTCAACGCTGGCAAGCTCACCCCTGCGGACCTGGACAACAAGCCTCTCCCTACCCTCAAGAACACCATCGCCACGACGGCCATCCTTGAGGCCGGCCGGAGGAGCATTGACGAGAAGAGGGAGGTCAAGATTGTGGTTGAGGATGGCAAGTGGAGGCTTGAGTAGGAGGATAAAATACCAGTTGCTATTTAAGCATATATTTAGGATGAAGAATGAACAAAAAGTAATGACCAATTTCATATGAAAAAACTAAGAAGTGCAATTGACTTTATGGTGGTTATACTTTGTATTCATGCTTATCGGTGGATCTCAAGCCACGAACCACGAGCAACTCTGCTCCACCAAAAACTCAGCATCACAACGTCGGTATAAACAACAACGCCTCGTCCGGCAACCCTCTCTCTTATACCCAATCCCCTCTGTCTCTATATATACACAAAACTTCAAACTAGCGCCCACAATGCCTGACCCCCTCTTCTCAGACCTCATCCTCCCCCAGCGCGAGCAGCCCTCCATGTCGCAGCTCATGGCCTCTCTCAAGCGCACGACGCTCACCATCCACAACCGGCTCACCAGCATCCGCACCGACTCTGAATTCGTGCGCGAGGTGTCTCTGGCGTACGGCACGAGGCCTCTCGTCGCCAATGAGCGCTGCGGGAGCTGGTATGTCCCGCCGGCGCGCAAGGCGGGGAGTGCGTACTTTAAGAGCACGGATGGGCATGAGAGGGCTTGGAAGTTTAGTACGAGGAGGTTGAATATGCATTTGGTGGAGTTGATTGAGAAGAATGATGGGTGAGTATATAACTATGTGCTATACTGATTGTTTCTAGTTTTTTTGTACAAAGAGTATATACTGACTTGCCTGTCGATAGAATCATCATTGTCGACTCTACCCGCCGCGGCAAACGTGAGTCTCTTACACCATTTACCTCTTGCGGATGTTCCCTTCTGACACTCAAAAGGTATGCCCGACGCAATCTCCTCTACGATCCCCATCTGGTGCACAGTCCTCAACCTCACCCTCCTCCCCTCCAACCCATCCTCATCCAGGCTCTTCCTCCCCCCTCACCTCCCAGCAACAACCCACGCCCAGATCTCAGCCCTCATCCCGGAGTTTGTAGCCTCTCTCAAGGCCCTCAACCTGGATCTGCCGACCTGTCTGACGAAACCCCTGCGCCCTGTATGGGTTACCCCGGACTCTTCTCTCCCAGCCGAGGATGATGCTCCTACTTCCATTTTTGACGATTTTCGACCCGTTATTTGCTGCACAGCTAGTCGACGTGTAGTGGGCAGTGAGATGGATGAGGGAGGGTACATCCAAGGCGCAGCGGACGACACCGAGATGTGGGCACATGGTCTCACAGCGCCTTTATTCTGGGAAAACGTGGACATCCTCCTCGAGACACCAGAGGCAGAACTGCCAGATCTCATCACTAGACTCGTCAGTGAGCACGCAGCTGGGAAGAAGGACGAGGGGAACCGTGTACAGCTTACACCGCGCATCTCTGTCTGCGCCCTTCCCCTCGCCGCTTCGACTGATCCCGCCGAGTGCCGCATCGCCCTGACACAGGACATAACACCAAAAGACTCATGGGTCCAGTCCAAGTCGTACATGAAGGCCGGTCTCGGCAAGAGCAAAGCAGCCAGTCGTAATCTCCGCTCTGGCTTGCCAGACATCTGCATCTTTGCTTCCAACTACCTGGCCGGGTCTGACCAAGGACGCATTGTGATTGCTTGCGAGTCGGGCAAGGATTTGTCTGTAGGCGTGGCACTCGCAATCTATTGCTACCTGTTTGACAACGAGGGCAACCTTAGAATCCCAGGGACCGACGTGTCATTCACAAAGACGCTCATCAAGTCGAGACTGGGCTTCATCATGACAACCTACCCCGCGGCGAACCCCAGCCGGTCTACGCTTCAAAGTGTCAATAGCTTTCTCATGGATTGGCGAAAGTAACCATCGTATTAAGAATAAGAACAAACACATGACCACAAATGGTGCACCTTAACTCCCCATTCGGTAACTCGGCGTAGTGTTGGGCCAATGATAAGCTTCATCTCATAACACCAACCATTCACGTGGAAAGCTTGTGAAACCGAGAACCTTTACTGTTCAACGGGATTGATTAGTCTAAAGTGGGATCTACTGCTTTTAGGCTCTGTGCGCTACATCGCCGACATCTCATGCCATGTCTGGGTATTCCGAAAAGCAGACTTGTGTGAAACTGACTCCTTCTTCTTTCTAAACCTCACCGGCCTCAACCTTCTGCAGGGCAGCAGGGAACTCGGCCCAGTCACGCATGATGATGACAGCGCCCGCGTCCCTCAAGACCTGCTCCATCTCGGCCTGCTTGTCCTCAGCATAAGGACCGACGTAGCCAATCACCTTGATACCGGCGCGAGTTCCGCTCAGGGTACCGCTCTTGCTGTCCTCAATGGCGACGCACTCCTCGGCCTTCTTGCCAAGCTTCTGCATGGCGTGGAGGTAGATGGCGGGGTCGGGCTTGCTGGTGGGCTTCTCAAGACTTGTGGCAGCAGAGAAGATGACGTCGCCGGGGAAGTACTTGTCCTGTCCAACCTTTTCGACCGAGGCGCGGACACGGCGGAGAGCCGACGAGGAAACAACAGAAAGCTGGTACTTGTTGGAAGCGGCGAGCTTCTCGAGCTGCTCATCGACGCCGGGGCAGGGTCGGAGGGACTCCTTGAGCTTGGCAATGACGGCATCCTCCTCCTGGAGAACATAGGACTCGAGGTCCTCGGGGGAGATCTCGATGTTGTAGAGTTTTTGGAGCGAGAGGAGCATGCCGCGGAAGTTCTGGCCGACAAATTCCTTGATCAGGGTCTCGCCGGTGAAACGGACCTCGAGCTGACGACCCTCGCAGATCTTGTTGATAAGTCCGGCGCAAGCCTCAAAGGCGAGCTCCTCGGAGAGGACGAGGGTGTTGTCGCAGTCGAACAGGAGAGCGGTGATCTAGCATCATGTCAGCTCAAACTGGACCACCAGCGCGGGAAATATGCCGACTGAAACGTACCTCAGGCATCTTGGCGGTTTCTAGTGACAAATCTCGGGGACAAGGGTAAAACTAATTGGAGACCAAAAGAAAGCAAAGGACAAGCAAGCCGTAAAGGTTGGTGGATGAAAGGGAAAGATGTCAAGCAACTTGTCAAGGTGGGGGGGACCTAGTTTTTAAGGACGACAGTAGAGGCCACCTCAATTGAAAAACCTGGAGCAACGGGGTCCAGGCAAGATGCAGGTGCGACTAATTGCGGCGCCTGCTAGAGGCTGGTTTTGGCTTGTACGCGGCAGGAGCGCGGCCAAATGTGACGCTCGGGACTCCATACCTTGACTCGATGTAAGGCGGGCAGGCGCAGTTTGAGCAGGGCAGCCACGGTCCAACAAGGAAACCCCGCGGTAAGGAAGGAAGGATCATGCTTTACAAGGTGCATGAACAACTACACGTTGAGCAACTTAAATAGAGGACAGCTCTGTTATAGTCCTTTCGTAACTATAGAGTATTCTGCCCTACCGTGAAATTATAATCACTTCAACCAAGCTCGTGTCCATCAACTTTAACATGTGGAAATCAACAAACCCCTCGTGTCAGTCCTTTCTGCCCCTCCCCCTCCAAGCTCTGGCAGGCAGTGTCGTCATCGCTGCACTCTTGGAACTCCCCCGCCAACACGCTAAACACCTTAGGCCCGTTTTCATCCATCCCACCGGCCCGCACCAACGCGATTTTCCTGACAGGGGGAGGAAACGGCGCAACAGGCTTGGTTCGGTTATGGACTTTGCTCACTGATTTGCTGTTTGTATTGCTTTGCGTCTTTTGTGATACATGCAGGTAAGATTCTGTTGGACCTTGCGCCGCAATGCTCCTTTGTTTGTTATCGGCGGGCGTCCGGCCGGGGCGCCGGGGCGTATCGGGAATCTCGAACCGATGAGCCGTCCGCCCTTCACGGCCATGTTGCTGACACCGGGCAACGGTGGGGCGACCGGTGAAATGCTCTCGTCATTGCTCTTCTTCACTTCATTCTCGTTGGTCATGAGGGATTTCATCAGGTTATTTATGCTCGGGGATTTCGGCCTTAGGATACAGTCTGAGCGCATTTCTCTCATCATGGCCTGGTATGCTGCGCCATAAACACTCATAAACATCTACAACGGTAAAAGATTTAACCTGCCTTGGTATTATAAAAATAGCTAGTAGGTAAGACATCCTTTCTAACACCAAAGACTATATAAAAGCAACCTTCGATGGATATCAACAAACCCCATGCTGTTAACAGGCTACAACGCATGCATGCCCCCATGCCATGCCACCTTCGAGTAATCAAACTTGGATTCTCCTGTCAACAGCCGACTCATGCTCCCCTGAAATTCTTGGCTCTGTGTCCGTCACTCATTAGGTCCCCAACTCCCCAACGCCGTTTGTGTGTAAAATGATTCCCCCTAGCTGGACTGCGTATATGTCCAACCTCTACTGCAAGCTGGTTTGCCCGTAATGAGGCCCGCCATCTGGGGACCCCAGGCCGGGGATGTCGTTTCAGATCATTGGCTCTTGTTGCCATGGGACAAATCTGCTTTGTCCCATTGGAACAGCCGGCTGGAATGATCGTATGTTCGACCAGCTTATAGTCAAGCCCTCCTTCAGCAAGGCGGTTTTACAGGATCTCCTTCAACTTCTCCTTCTGATCCATTGTCAAGGTCGTCGGGAAGTTGATCTTGTACCTGATGACGAAATCTCCCCGCTGGCCGGGCTTCTTGGAGATGGGCATGCCGAGGCTGGGGTATCGCTCTTCGCTGTTGGGGTGGGTAGGGCCGCCCTTTTCGAGGTTCAGTTGCCGACCATCAATGGTCGTCACCTGCCTTCGCCATCCTGTCAATGCCTCCTTAAGATCGAGGGTCACGACGTGGACAATATCGTTGTCTTCGCGCTTGAAAAGAGGGTGTTCTTTCTGCAAGATTGTTAGTTACATCACTTGGCGCCATATTAGAGATTTAGCTTACCTCTTCAACAATGAAATGAAGGTCTTGGCGGCCACCTTCCACTTGATCACCAACTCCATTAAACTTGATCTTGGAACCCTTCTTCAGGCCTGGCTTGATGGGAACCTCGAGGATTTGATCCGTCTGTACCCGTTTGCCTGACTCGTCGTACGTCTTGCGCTTGATCTTCATCTTCTTGGTTACGCCATTGAACAGCTCCTCCAGCGACAGAGGCAGTGGCCGCTCCACTGTGGTGACCTCGGGGGTCGGGTCTCGGCCGCGCTCACCAAAGCCTGATCTCATGCGGGAACTGCGACTTCGAGGGCCACCGGCACCAAATGAGGAGAAGCCAAAGTCGTCATCATCAACACCAGCGCCGTGCATGCCACTGCCTCCATTGCGCATAAACTCGGCGAAAATTTCTTCAGGGTTGCTGAAGCCGAAGCCTCCAGGACCGCCACCGCTGGTGTTGAAATGGAATGTTCGGGTGCCTCCGCTGGGCCCCTCAAAGTTGAAACCGCTGAATCCTCCAGGCATGCCTCCGGAGGCAAAGGGGTTGCCACCGGCAGCTCCTTCAGGTGGTGCGGTGCCGCCGCGGAGCAGGAATTCGAGGCCGTACTGGTCGTAGATCTTGCGCTTCTCGGGGTCGGAGAGGATCTCGTAGGCTTGCGAGCATTCCTTGAACTTTTCGGCTGCATCGGCGCTGTCCTTGTTCTTGTCGGGGTGCCATTTCATGGCTGCCTTCCTGTACAAATGATGGTTAGCCATGGCGCCGAAATATGGCATGATGCGCGAATCGCACGGGTGTAGCTGGGAATGAGCAACAGAGGGGAAAAAAGACGTGAATCAATTGAGGGTTAAATGAGGGCATTGCGGTGTACCTGCCGAGCAGACACGGGATGCAATGCTGTTGTGTATGACGTTGCTCCATTGATGCAGTGCGAATGGCAACAGTGACGGTGACGGGTACTTACTTGTAGGCCTTCTTGATCTCATCCTGGGTAGCGTCAGTCTTGACGCTGAGGGTATCGTAAAGCTTCGTCTCCTTGACCATGGTCGCGCGCGATCAATGTCGTACTTGTTGAGAGGATTCGAGGCTCAAGTTGTGCGAGGTGTGGTGGAAGCGTGCGTAACGGATGGGAGGGAAATGCGAGTATCGTATGTGCGTGCCCGTCTGGAAGTGAGGGGAAGACGGGAAGGGAGTAAAACAGGATTGAGCGCTGCTTCTTGTTGGTCGCCAACCAGCAACAACCAAGCACTGAATGTGTGCTTTCCTTTTTGTATTTGGTTTGCCCTTGGAAAAAGTATTCGTCACGAGGAAGAATCGAAGAGAGAGAAAACTAGCCGTAGGCGAAGGTCTAGAAGTGTAGAATTGTGAGTTTACAGAAGATGGATGGAGCGGAGTGGCCAAGCGGCTGAGAGGAGCTTGATATGGATCCGCCGCGAGCGAGTCCAGTGACACTTGCACCGAGGGAGAGCACTACGCCATGCTACCGTGAGCCCGTCTGGGCAGGCCACACCAGTCGCTAGAAGCCACCGCTGGAAAATACTGGGGCATGGGACCTTGTGGAAGCTTCCAAGCCTAGGGAATAAAGAACTTGATCTATGGCTGCTGCTCCTGGCCAGGCCCTGTCGAGTGGGGTGACGTCGATATCGATACTGACAGAGGTCATAGTGTCTGGCACTCGTGCTCGATTCCTTCTCCTCATGTTCCTGCAACTCAAAAGCCATTTCTGTATCTGGGCTTAAAAACACATGAACCCTCTCTCCCACACCGGAAATTAGCTGAAACGACACCGAAAGCAAGATTTTCAGCCTCTTCTGCTCTTCTTTGTCGGGCTCCCTTTGTCGATACCTGACTTGCAAGGATGAGCGGACTATGACGCCGGCGACAGCAGCGGGGGACAGCGCCCCAGACGCGCGAAAGTCCAGTCCAAGCCTGGACCTTCGAGAGAGCTCTCTCGGGAGCCAGCAGCTCTAGCGGGCCTCGAAACTCGGGGAACGTGCAACTCATCTTGGCCCAAGCAAGTATCTGATCTATCATGAATGCTAAGCCGATACAAGGTAATTGTTGATAATTCAATCGCTCTCTATTTCGACAACACCGCTACTTTACCGTGTCTCTCGCTGTACCTGCTCTGCCGGAGCTACTAGGTATGCAAGGGTGACTTGTAAGTTGCACCCCTGCTCACCCGCCATGCAACTATTCCCGACGACCCTAGTTGATGATCGAAGCTTCTAGAACCTTCCACCAAGAGTTCACGACATGGAGTTAGCCATTCGTATCGACTATGCGGGCAATTTGAGGCTACTGACAAACGAGAACGGGGCCTTTTTGGCTCCATAGTTGAGTTGATGGTTCTATCTTAGGATTGTGCCGAGAGTTGAACAAGGTGACGTATCTTCGCTGCGAACCGCTGTATCTTGAACCCATGGCCCATTCGAGTTAGTCGTGTCTTGAATGAGCTTTATCACATCGCTTTGACATGTGTGTACTTTTGATAGATGCGGTGACTTAGGAAAGGGCAATGGAAAGTAGTTATGAGGCCATGCTAATATATAGATTTGGCTACTCCTTTGGGCCATGAGGAGGGATCCACGAATGGAAGGGCATAGAGTACTGGATCACCTCCCCCAGTTATCAAGTCCGGGGGAATAACTAACCGTGGATACTAGTAGAGATTACGACTCGTAGTTGGCAGGATTTGTTTGTGGTTCTTAATTAAAGTCTGGTTTCTTCATGCCTAGGTAGTTAACTTAAGTAGATTGAGGAAGATGCTTCTACTTCCAAATCCCTTTGGTTTGTACCTGTCCAAAATTGGCAACATGACAAACGAATGCGAGCCATATGTGTACTTCGGCGGTGAACCTCAGCAGTTGCCCAAGAATTACACATTGGAGATTTTGGTGGTTATTGGCCCTCTTACCATAGAAGGAGTGGCTTACACAATTCCTGTCTGGATATCTGTCTCCCTCTCGACATCGAGCTTAGTTTCCGAGAACCCTTCTGTATTTCCTATAATACTATTCGCTTTCATCTACACACTCAGGAATCTTGAAAGCCTCGTTGCATCAGTGGTCCGCACGTGCGAACGACGCCAAGACCGCTTATCTTATCGGCCCGTGAAGGTACGTACCTCCGCATGCACAGGAACCCTCCACTCACTGTCTGGCAGCGCAAGCACCTTCCTAGGTTGAGGAGCAACAGCTCCCTCTGCCCTCATCACTTCGACAAGCTCCATTCCTACACTGGAGTAGATTGTCGCGCCCCCTGGCAGCGCCTTGACTGGATTTTGTGCATCGTTTTCATCATTCTTGTTCAGCAATCGCGTAGATCTGGTATCTGCTCAACCCCTCAACACCCCAGCTCCGCCCGCGCCATTTGGACGAAGCGTGCTGGCTCCATCGTGGCTCGGGGAGCATCGCATCGTCAGATTGAGCTTGGAACCCCGTCGGTAGGACTCAGCTCTGCGCCTTGCGAGGAAACACGAAATCATGGCTTCCATGGAGCCTTCCGACGACGAGATCGGCCAGGTCATAGACTTTGCTGGTCTGGACCCCGTTGACGATCGCTTCATGGTTGCACAAGCTCTCAAGGTCAGCAGCTCCAGGCAGTCTTCCCCGCAAGACATCCCAGGCAACTGACACGCCCTGTTGGACAGCACAATAATAGAAACGCCGAGACCGTCCTGACCCAGTTCTTCGATAACCCTGACAGTGTGCGGAGCTACCCAAGTCCTGTTGATGTCGGAGTCAATGCTCAACCGCTTTAGTTTCGACAAAAGTACCAGACTGCCTGGGACGAGTCCATGTTCGCGGCTGATCGAGATGGTACCGACAACAGCGCTGGCATTTGTTTGTATGCCTCAGCCCGAATGTTGCTCCTGTAACTGACCTGGTAGCCTTCCACATCGAATCCTCGGACCACGACGTCATCCAGGGCGTAACTCCCCCGCCAGACTCCTACGCACTCGGCGCTCCTTCGAGGCCTCCGTCACGATCGAATAACCGGTCACCTTTGGGTAGGATGGTGGAATTGACTGCGGCACAAGTGCCCGGTACTACTCTTGCTCATACTGTCGACAACTTGCTAACCAGGACGGCAGGTGTTCCGAATAGCCATGCCCAGGAAGAAGATGATGTGCAACGAGCGCTCCGCGAGTCGGCTCAAGAGGCTGGGATTACGCTACCCCAGAACGAGACGGGTGTCACAGAACCTTCGGCCTCTTTGCCATATTTTGGACCCGCAAGCCGAAGTGACTATGATCAGAACAGCTGGGCCATGGTTCCTGTTGGGCCCGCTAAGGAGAGCTCGCCGGGCGACCCTCCGCCTTCAAAGAGAAAAAGGGCCCCGGGTGCCCCTGCTTTTCTCGTCTTGAGCAATTTCGATTCAGGCGGCCACAAATTAGGCGGGCTTCTTACGATCTTGCACGAAATTCCCATCGCCCGGAACGTGCTCCTTGGACTGGGCGCGCATACCTCATCTTATGGCCATCGTAACGACTGGTGGAAAGGACAAGAGATCCTATCCCCCGAGGTTCAAGCTAAGATGCTCTCGGAACTACGCTGGGAACCCCGGAGCCACAATGAGACCGCCTTCGACGAGGAAGTCCACCGTCTGATGGCATTTCTGGACGACACAGAACGTGCTTACGGCTCAGCTTCAGTTCTCACAGAGCTTTTTCCCGAAGTTGATGGTAGAGGCATTGAAAGGAAGTTCTATGACCTGATTGATAACCGACATGGAGACCAAACTCAAGCTATAATGCAACTGGCAGTCCTCGGCAAATTTCATGAAGACGGCGACTCAGATCTGGATGAGGTCAAGTTCGGCCTGCTCGACATTGATCTTTCACAGAATGAAGACGGTTGCACCAAGACTCTGTACGAGGCACTTGATCACATAATGTGGAGCGATGCCCTGGGATATGACGGCATCCATCAAGGATCTAAGATGGCCTTTTTCCAGGAAACGGGAGAGGTTTTGGCCCTTAACATTGGTGGCGACGGACCCGGCGACTCCATTGAGATACCCCAAGAGCTATACCTAGAGAGGTATCTGTCGACTCGAAAGGATGAAGCTAAGCGCATTCAACGAGGCTGGCGCCACACGAAGCGAGAAGTGAGGAGAATCGAGATGCAGAAAGAGCAGATTTATCGGCTGTGGGACGATTGGGACCATGGCAAATACGACGACAAGCGTGTGCTGCTAAAGAAAGCGACAGAGCAGTGGGGAGAGTATCGCAGCTACCTGGAGGGCCTTGCGCGCTTCCAGGCTATGGAGGATTCGGGATTACAAACGGACAAATACCCCGATTATCGAGCTGCCCCATGCCAGCTGGATGGTGACGCGCAAAAGCAGCATGAGAAGGTTGCCCAAGTGATCGAGTATTCAGAGCAACTGCTCGCGAACCTTGAGACAAGGATGAAGGGTAAGCCATGTTGGTTCTCAAAATGGCGCAGGTCAACTCACACAGTGCAGGTCTTGACGCAGAATTGGAGCAAATCGTGGGCAAACAAAGAGCCTTGGGAAGGCTTTTGACTGTGCCGGACAAGCCAGGTCGCCCAAAGGCCATGACTTGCAAGAAGTATCTTCTTCGTGGTGTGGCTACAACGCCCAACATCATCTACGTCTGCCGGCGGGGAGAGGCAGATCTGATAGAGCTGGATGGTGAGGCTAAGAAGCCGTTGGATCAGTGGTGGAGGATGGCATATACCCCTAACGAGGAACAGCCAGTCAAGGTGGAGGTAGGAGAGTCAAAGGCTGATAATGCTCGAGGACCGTACTGACGAAACAACAGAAAATCGAAATCGAGCGAGTGTTCCGTGACATGTGGCAGGAAACCAAGACCCCATTGCTGGTCTATGCAACAGATGAAGCCCTCGACACGCCAAAGAGTCCCCTTCCAAACCAGCTGGAACGATTCGTCAAAGCGGAGAATAAGACCTTTCACCAGGAACTGAATCAAGAGCGGAACGAGACGAGCGAGACGAAGCGAGCAACATTTGTGGACCCTATTTCACCCTCTAAGAGAAAACACCGATCCGACAGTGTATGTTCTATGGACAGCAACCGGGCTTCGCTGGGTAGCGACGACAGGAATGGCTTCGACAACCCATTCGAAGACCAGGACGATGCTATCGGCACTGAAATGACCGAATTTGGAAACCCACCCGACCACGCCTACAGCTTTGACGTTTCCCAAGACAATCTTCCTGCAGTGATCCCCCACCCGCCTGCATCAGCTCTGGAGCTCCTTACCGAGGCAGCATCAGCCACAATGACGCCAAGTACAGTAGGAGCCGATCGCGTGGAGAGCTCACCGGCGAAGAGTCCACCGGCGGTGACGGAAGAGTCTCGTGCCCCGGAGATGCAGGAACTGGCACGGCCACCAGCATTCATGACGCTGCCGGCGAATTCTTCGGCAGCAACGGCCAAGAAGGAAAACGGCGACCTCATGGACATGGAGATTCCGGAACACTGAGGGCACCCAGCTGGGAGAATCGGTTTGGAGAAGGGCAAGCGTTGCATGGCGTGCTTTTCTTGTATTGCTTTGGGCATGGTTGCATGAGCGCGTTGGGAACAACGGTTGGAGCAGTTGCATCAAGATTCATTCAGCATCCGATGTTATGCATGTATGGAGTTTCACTGTGGTTCTGTTGATAGAGACAGCAAGTGTTGGTGGTTTAACCTGGCAGTTGGCTTCCTTTTTCAAGGCATTGACCCTTTGCTACATTTGCTACATGTAGACATAGCTAGTTTTTATGTATCACATCTGGCCCCTGCCTCACACAAATCATGATGGCTCATCACTCTGGGCTGCACAATCAAGATGACCTGAAGTAACCTCCTTCTGTCTATTGGGGGAAATGACTCATGGTAAATACACACCGTTGCTCCTCTCGAAAAGCAGGGAAAAAACATAAGGACTACCAATTTGTCCCGCTCCGACCCCCGCCAATGCCAATACCAATGCCAATGCCCTAGGGACTGGTCCTGGCCAGGACAGCCCGCTTCTTAGAACGCCCAAACAAAAATCAACACGCTATGCCGGTCGTACCAAAGATGAATAGACGTAAAACGTAGAAAACGGGTCGACAATGACCTCGGCCGACTACTTGTGGTCCTTGACGTCATCTTCATCCTCATCGTCCTCGTCAAAGTCGTCCATGTCCTCATCGCTGTCGCTGCCGCCAAAGTCCTCCTCCTCGTCCGTCATGTTCCAGAAGTCGGCGTCGTCGTCGACGGGCTTCTGGGGTGCTGGGGCGAGCTCGGAGGGGGTGGGCATTCTAGATCCTTCGGGGATGTCCTTCTGAGACTTGGCCACGATCTCCTTGGCCCGGGCGTTGTACTCGCTTCGACGATCGCGGTAGAGGACGCTGGCGTCAACGTTTGCGGGAGAGTTGATCTCGGGGTCGTCGAGGAGGAGGAGGACGGAGCGGAGGACGGACTCGACGCCGTGGAGGACGTTCCACCGCTCGTTGGCCAGCTCTCCCGACTGCTCATCCTCACCGGGCTTATGCAGGATCGAGATGCAGAGGTTGCCGTCCGAGTAGACGTTGGCGTGGCAGATGTTCCTGGTCAGGAACTTGAAGGTGGGAGGCTGGTAGGGGTACTCCTTGGGGAATCGCATCTCGGCCTTGAGGTAGGCCCCGTGCCAGACGCTATCGGGGTTGACGACCCAGAGGCCGAGCCTCCAGTGGAAGAGGTTTGTGTCGTCGGTCTGTCCAAGTGAATAAAGGTCAGGTGGCGTTTGTCATATACGGTTGCGAAAGGCTTCGTACCTCGATATTAACCCACTTCTCCTTCTGGAGGGGTTGGAGTTCTTGCATGAGCCGCTTCTGCGCCATGATGAAAGAGCGTGTCCGTGATTCTCGCGGGGGCGACGATAGGAAATGCGGTGGTGTCCTTGAAGTGATTGTGTTTCTGGAACGAGAAACTCGTGTGGTGGGAGTGTGTGTTTGTTCCAAGTAGAGTCCGGCGCCAACGACGTTCGGTCAGGCTCAAGTCAGGCGAGCGGCAAACTGGGGAAAGGGCGGTCGAGGGTGTGGGCGTCTGCGACCTCGGCGATTGGCGTGAACAGGCGAGAGTACGTCTTTTTTTTCTCGGCAACGGAGAAGAAGGGAAGCGAGAGTGTCTCGTTTGGTCCTTGGTGTCTTTGAGATTCGTTCTCGCGGTGTCAAGGACAAAAAGACTGGGAGGACGTTTGCGAGAGTCGGAGAGAGGCGATCTGTGGTTGGAGGGGTGTGCGTGAAGGAGGGAAGATGGGGTTGGGGAATCTAGCGCTGGTGACTTATGAGACGGAGGGGGGAAGGTTAGAATATGCGTTTCCTTCCGAATGTGGTAATTCACAAAAGAGTTGAACAGAGGAGAGAATGAATAGCGGGGAAGGAGTAGTTTAAGAGAAAAACGAGTAAAAAGAAATCATGAATGAATTAACAAACGGGCTCAGTCATGAACATCAAGAGTCACTTCGGCCTGGCCGCCGCAGCCTGGAACCGGGAACGGGGGCGCGGGCGCCTGGTGAGGAATCCACAATAGCAATAGCCCAGGAAGGTACCCGGCCGGCTTGACGGTACAATCGGCACCTGCCCACTTTTACCTGTTTCTTGCCTGACCTATTCGGGTTTCTTCCAACGTTAGTTCTTACCTCATTCCAAGTAAAATGACACTGTTGCCTCCCTTCCTCCTCGTGCCTTCTCTGATGACTGACGTCGGATCCGTGGTCCCTTGACCCACCCAGC
>SSHR01001755.1:0-13432 GCA_006518225.1 Fusarium neocosmosporiellum
CCCCTCCTCCCATCCGCTTCCTTTTAATACTCAATCCTCCCCCCTCCTCCTCGATCTCTTCTTGCCCGTTGATTCTTCTCGTGTGCGAGCGTCTCCCTTTTCCTTCTTCCTAGTGATACCCTGACCCTCTCCGCTCTAATCACGCTCACACTCAATTGAGACGCTTCAGCCTTGAGTGATCAACACCTTCACCATGCTTGCTACCCGCCAGGTTCTGGGCAACGTCGCCCGGAGCCGCGTCCTCGCGGGCGCCGCCTCTGGCATTCGCCGCCTGGCGACTGTCTCTGGCAGCCCTCTCGACAAGAAGGTGAGGAAGAATCTACTCTCAACAGCTTGTGTTTTGCGCGAACGACTCGACGCTTGGCGGCACCTCTGGTGTGGCATGTAAGCAGCTCAGCCGGCCATCTCCCAGACGTCATTGCGCGCCGATCGACCTCAGCCGTCAAATCACCAGTGATTTCGACCACTGGCAGATTTGCCTGTTGTGGTGCAATTGCAACAATAGCACCAGCACTTTTCACTTCAGCCAGCTTCAGCATGCTCAAATCAAGTTTTGGGGGAACAATTGGACTGACTCGTGCCATCTTGGCCCCACTATAGGTCCGCCAGAACCTTTGGGAGGAGAACAACTTCATCAACTACAAGAAGATGTCCGAGAACCTTGACATCGTCCGCGCCCGCCTTAACCGACCCCTGACCTACGCCGAGAAGATTCTGTACTCTCACTTGGATGATCCCCATGGCCAGGAGATTGAGCGTGGCAGCTCTTACCTCAAGCTCCGACCTGACCGTGTTGCTTGCCAGGATGCCACCGCCCAGATGGCCATTCTCCAGTTCATGTCCGCTGGCATGGACGCCGTCGCCAACCCCACCACCGTCCACTGCGATCACTTGATCGAGGCCCAGATTGGTGGTGCCAAGGATCTTGCCCGTGCTATCGACATCAACAAGGAGGTCTACAACTTCCTTGCCACTGCTTGTGCCAAGTACAACATTGGTTTCTGGCGCCCCGGCTCCGGTATCATTCACCAAATCATTCTTGAGAACTACGCTTTCCCCGGTGGTCTCCTCATCGGAACTGACTCCCACACCCCCAACGGTGGTGGTCTTGGTATGGCTTGCATTGGTGTCGGTGGTGCTGATGCTGTCGATGTTATGGCCAACCTTCCCTGGGAGCTCAAGGCCCCCAAGGTCATCGGTGTTAAGTTGACTGGTCAGCTCAACGGCTGGACTGCCCCCAAGGGTAAGTGATACTTGTGCACCTTCCACTGTCGATCATCGTCGACGGTTAGTCATCCATGGACCCACTTATTAACAACACCACAGACATTATCCTCAAGGTCGCCGACATTCTCACCGTCAAGGGTGGCACTGGTGCCATTGTTGAGTACCATGGACCTGGCACTGAGACCTTCTCATGCACTGGTATGGCAACCATATGTAACATGTTTAGTCTCCCCGATTCCTAATCTCGTCGAGTCGTTGTGCTAATTGGTTTCAGGGGTGCTGAGATCGGCGCCACCACTTCTCTCTTCCCCTTCAACGAGCGTATGTACGACTACCTTGCCGCCACCAAGCGAACCGAGATCGGAGACTTTGCCCGCTCTTACGCCCACGGCCTCCGACCTGACGAGGGTGCCGAGTACGACCAGCTGATTGAGATCAACCTTTCCGAGCTCGAACCCTACATCAACGGTCCCTTCACCCCCGATCTGGGAACCCCCATCTCCAAGTTCAGCCAGGCTGTCAAGGACAACGGCTGGCCCGATGAGCTCAAAGTCGGTCTGATCGGCTCTTGCACCAACTCCTCTTACGAAGATATGTCCCGCGCTGCCTCCATTGCTCGCGATGCCCTCAACCACGGTATCAAGGCCAAGGCTGCTTTCACTGTCACCCCTGGTTCCGAGCAGATTCGCGCTACCATTGAGCGCGACGGTCAGCTCCAGACCTTCGAGGAGTTCGGTGGTATGGTTCTCGCCAACGCTTGCGGTCCCTGCATTGGTCAGTGGGACCGACGCGATGTCAAGAAGGGCACCGCCAACTCTATCATCTCCTCCTACAACCGTAACTTCACTGGCCGAAACGACGGCAACCCCGCCACCCACTCCTTCGTCGCTTCCCCCGACATGGTCGTCGCCCTGACCATCGCCGGCTCCCTCCACTTCAACCCCCTCACCGACACCCTCAAGGACAAGGATGGCAAGGAGTTCAAGCTTTCTCCTCCTACCGGTGACGGTCTTCCCGTTCGCGGCTACGACCCCGGCCAGGACACTTACCAGGCTCCCCCCAAGGACCGTGCCAGTGTCACTGTTGATGTCTCCCCCACCTCCGACCGTCTCCAGATCCTTACCCCCTTCCAGCCTTGGGACGGCAAGGATGCCAAGGACCTCCCCATCCTCATCAAGGCCAAGGGCAAGACTACCACCGATCACATCTCCATGGCCGGTCCCTGGCTCAAGTACCGTGGTCATCTTGACAACATCTCCAACAACATGTTGATTGGTGCCATCAACGAGGCCAACGATGAGGCCAACAAGATCCACAACTTCACCAATGGCGAGTGGGGTGCCGTTCCCGCCGTCGCTCGTGACTACAAGGCCAAGGGTATCAAGTGGGTTGTCATTGGTGACTGGAACTACGGTGAGGGTTCTTCCCGAGAGCACGCCGCTCTTGAGCCCCGTCACCTTGGTGGTCTTGCCATCATTACCCGATCCTTCGCCCGTATCCACGAGACCAACCTGAAGAAGCAGGGCATGCTGCCCCTGACCTTCACCGACCCCGCTGACTACGACAAGATCCGCCCTGATGACAAGGTATGTTCCCCTTTATAGTGTCTTTCGCAGCATCAACTAACTCGATAACCAGGTCGACCTTCTCTGCACCAAGCTCGAGGTTGGCAAGCCCTTCCCCATGATTGTCCACCCCGCCGATGGCAGCCCCTCGTTCGAGATCTCTCTGTCCCACACCTTCAACGAGCCCCAGATCGAGTGGTTCAAGAATGGCTCTGCCCTCAACACCATGGCCAAGGCCGCCAAGAAGTAAATAACGGAAGATGATGAACGGGAAGGAAGGAAATAAAGCAGTGAAATAGTTTGGGTCACAACTGGCGTATATCCTGCATGCTCTCTGGGGTTTGGTTTTTTTGAGAGCAGACAGTAGAGGGGTTGATGACGAACGGTGTCGGTTTTACACTGTCGCTCGCCCATGTTTTACTTTTACACCTCGTTGGAACGGAATAGCCTTGATTTTCTAGGTTGTACAAAATCAAAACTGTTAAAGCATTGTTCTGTTCTGCTCCGTGATGTAATTCTTAATGTCGCAAGGATTTGATGTCGTGCTGCGAGCACACTGAATGACAGCTCATGCATGATGCACAAGGGACTTATGAGGCGCTTACTTATCACTGAGATGCTTCACGACCACATAAATGCTGAAGTCCATTACGAGATGGACTTTCGGCTTGACTTCCCTAAACTACCTTGAGACCATCTATTAAGGCCCCGAACGCCGCGATGTGCGCGCATCTGGAGTACCATTGAGGCCGCCAGATGACGGCGCTGAAGACAACTGAGCCAAGCAAACGACAGAGTTCTCCTCCAAAGCTTCTCACATACCTACTTATTTCAGGATGAGGATCTATATAAAATCATTAAAGAAATGGAATAAACTATCATAAAACTATGTAATAATAATAGTCTTCTGGATGTTATTCTATGACCTTTCACATCTTAGGACATGCTCATCATGCCTTTGTCCTGGTTGGTTGTCTGGAGATACGTCATTTGAGATCTGCACCGCCAAATCTTAATCAAGTTAGTCAGTTGTGCCTACGCAAGTATGATCACGTGCTGATAAGCCTAAATCAGCCACCCCATGTTCATCAAGGGACCTGCTGTCCAGTTTCACTTGGCCATCGCATCGTCAAACCTTGACTCTTGCGATATCCAGGTTGCTGGGTCGAGGTGTGGTTCGAATTACTCCGTTTCAGCTTCTCTTTCCGTCCGAGGGTGTCTTCTTCCCACCCGCTCATTCTTCCTCCCTCGATTCCGCCGTATCCGGCCCAGTGAAGGACCGTCCGGCTGCTCCGTGCAGCGCGAATCGCGAAAACATGCGGCCTCGACTTCAAAACTTTAACACGTTGCGAGCGCGATCCTACGTGTCACGACTGCCGCTCTTCACTCGGCTTATTGTTCTCGTCATTGTCGCAGCTTGGATTGCCTCGGTGCAATCAGTATGGGACTTGCGAGAATGGGGCGCCCTCATCCCTGACCAGATCAGCGTCACTTCAGGCAAGCTCCAGAACACTGTCCGATTCTCTTGTGTAGCACTAACACGGCTTGCGGATTAGCATATCGACTTTCGACGTTTCCCTTGATACACCTCAATTTCATCCATATGATCCTTAATGTGCTGGCCCTGACGCCTTTGATGGAACGATTCGAGGGTGAACACGGAACTTTGACCACGGTCGCATTGTTCTTTGGCCGTAAGATACAGTTACTTCTCGGTGCTGGAACTTTTGCTAATTGCTGGCCATAGCTTTGACGTCAATCCCTGCCGTCCTCTACGTGATCATCGAGCGATGTGTTTTCCGAGCGAACAATTCGATACTGGGAGCGAGGTGAGATTATAACGCCCCGACGTCGTACGTGCGAGCAACATGGCTAATAGGCATATAATAGCTTGTGGGTGTTTGTCTTGCTTGGCATGGAGGCTATTCGAACCTACAAGGCCAACCCTCACTTCGTCATTGGCACAGTTCACATTCCCACGTGGACAACTCCCCTGATTATGTGCTTGGTGGTGGCGGCATTGGTACCCAGGACGAGCCTTCTTGGCCATCTGTGTGGCGTGGGTATCGGATACGTCGGTAAGTCTCGCCTTCGCGTGCAATGGATCTGATGCTGACTGATTTGATAGCTGGCTTCGGCTATGTCAAGTTCCTTGCCCCCCCGGAGTGGGCGCTCCGATGGATCGAGAAGCGACTTAACCTCCTCAAGATCCTGCCTCACTACGTCAGCATCGATAAGACGACATATGGTCGGTTTGGCGTGCTCCCCACGGCCAACCGTCCCGGCCCCAGCGGGAGCGCCGCGACGGAGCTTGTGGGTACGACTCAGCGTCTCGGACCTTGAATAAGGGCGTATGAAACTGCGCTTTCATATTATGTGGCTGTGTACTAGTACAACGGCGCTGGTTGCGTATTTCTCTTTTTCCTCTTATTGTACTATAGAAAAGGGGGGGTATTCTTGGGCATCTTTTTTTAATCCGGGCTTGGCGTGGCGATCAAAAACGAAGGAATGAATGGATGATTTAAGGCGGCCACCTTCTCTATGTCGTTGCGGGCCGTTTTGGATAGCAAGCGTGGGTAAAACCAGGGTCTTGGGATTGAAGACTATAGAAACAGGAGCTCTAATTCGAATGGCATCTGCTCAGTCATAATTAGCATCACAATTGTCGCCTCATTACTGCCTTGCTGTGCTCTTGGTGTGTCACAGGGCGGGCTTTCATGAACGAGGGAGCCCGATGATGTTGGTCTTGGGGAACACGGCAGATATCCTAGGGTGTTTGGCGGTTTCGCATATTTAAGAGGCCAAAGCGTATTCATATTATCAAGTCTCGAGATGGGTGGGCTAGAACTCATTTAATGGCGAAGATGTTGAGCAGTGTTCGGCCTAAATATACCTGCCCTCTGTATGAGCAACTTTTATCTTCCCATTGTGTCTCGTTACAGTTCAGCTTCACGGCTATACCCATCCTCTGATACTAGGATGGTGATGTCTCATGCTGGCGCACTTTTACAATGACGAGGAGAGCATTTCGGCCTTTCCATGACGGTCTGATCGTTCTATCTCGTGGCTATTGACCAGTTCCATCTCGCATGGGGGCGCATTACTGCGTTGCTCAGTGACTCATTCGCTCCGAGTAAGCATGAAGTGTTAACCTTCTTTTGCCGCCTTGGAGCGCCCGGGGGCTTTCATGATCTCCTCGAGCAAAGCTTCTCCTCGACTCCCAGTCTTGTTCATCTTCTCCCTTTCAACCAACCTCCTGATCTTATGCAGCCACTCGACTTGATCCTGACTTAATTCTGCATTGGCTTCTGCTGGCGGCTGTTCGGATGTTTGTATCGTGTCTCGCTCTCGAGCCAGGGCGTTTACAGCATTGAGCAGTCTTCCCTCGGCCTCGCTGGAATCTTCCCCTTTGGCCATGCCATCCTTGATCTGAACTGCGGCCTTGCGGATATCGCTCAACATATCGTTGATTGCTGCTCATGCATGATCAGTACAGTGCTCCATCCACGGCTGCTTGGGAGCAGACTCTTACATTTGGACGTGGAGGCTCCTTCTGTCGCCATTTTACAGATTGGTTCACTTCGAGTTCTGCGTTAAATCAGTGAACCCTGCTCATCATCCACCCGCTACATCTCATGTGAAATGCAAAGGTGAGTACTTACCTCACGATGATCTGGCTTGCTTGTCGAAGGTGGTCCTCCAGGCGTGGGAGGCAACAAGGCTTTGGAGTTCGAGGAGAGTGATTGAAGAGAAGGTGAAAGGTTCAAGTTTCTGCACCGCTGGCGGCCTTAAGTATTTGAGAGTTGTCAGACGACAGTGAATCACAGCCGAAAAAGAGGTCAGCATCGGCAGTATAAAATATCTTAACACCTCACAGGATGGTAAACGAGAGCATGGTAACTATTGGGCCTGTAGAATAAAATACAGTAAAGATGAAGCCCGTTGAGCTAGCAATGGCGTGAAACGAGAAGAGACGAGAAGAGCAGAACAGTGGAACGGCAGAGGCTGCAAGAAGATGTATGAATGAGATAAAGGGACTAAGCAGCATTCATTGATACCGTGTTTGATGTATAGAATGCTCTAGTATCACGGCCGATCAAAGAGTGTTTTTTACTAGCAAGCAATGCATGCTTTCACCTCGTTTTTACACCCAACACACACACGAGAGGGGGCAATCTTACAAAGGCTGCTGGGTAAACATCATTGAAACTAGCCACCACACATGGAGACAAGCTTTCACGTTGGAAACGGAAGATTGCGACTCTTCTGCATGCACCACCACACGTTCGTGTGTTCGGATGTCTCTCTGTCACCACTATCTCACTTGGAGCCGGCGTGTGGGAGCTGAATAAGGGCAAGTCGGCCGTTTACACTGTGGAATGATGGGAATGCATGAGTTTCTGCCTCGGGGCATTTCCAAAATACGAGAATCTAC
Source organism: Fusarium neocosmosporiellum (assembly GCA_006518225.1). Lineage (NCBI taxonomy): Eukaryota > Fungi > Ascomycota > Sordariomycetes > Hypocreales > Nectriaceae > Fusarium > Fusarium neocosmosporiellum. The sequence continues at coordinate 7,228 of SSHR01001755.1, forward strand.
CGTCGAATTATTGATAATCTGATACAGTCAAGACAAAGACAGCATGTTGGCTTGACTTCAGGTTTCCTACTTGAGCCTCAAACCCCGGTAAATGCATACGCTGCCCCGCCGGACATGCAGGCAGCCGGCCGGACCTCCCCCCTGGCCACGGCGGGCCATTCTGGAGATGGGTGAGCTGTCCGGAAAAGGTACGTACCTCGATTTACGGGATGCGTTCACTGAATCGGATCTTGAACTTGAACGACAAGCTGGAGGATTGAGACGACCAAGTCGCTCGTCGCGCAAAATCTCTGCAAAACCATGTCGCGGTTACTCTGTGAGAAGCTTCCCCCAAGCTCTGATTTCCTGTCCGTGAACTCCGGCTGACCCGTTTAGCATCGGCGTTCTCGCTGCGTCGCGATCCTCGAATCTTGAAGCTTCCCCCTTACCTGTCCTTCCTTTGCATCGCGATCGGCGTCGTCTGGCTGTTTCTTCTTCCTCTTAACGAATACTCGCGACGGACGTACATCTCGGAGAACGCGCTGCTGCCGGGACAGGTGCATACATACTTTGGAGGGAGTGAACAGAACATCTTGCGCGCGTATCGTCATGAGGTCGATGATGTGGTGGGCAAGAGCAACTACGAGTGCGCTATTCATTTCTGATACGAGCTTGAATTGGGGACGGGCGCTAATGGTATTGGAATTGGCAGGATTAACGACAGACTTGATGAGATCCTGACGGGTGTCGGCCTCAAGGTTGGCCGTCAGAACTACACGTATCACTCGGCGGGTCACGAATACTCTGGACAGAATCTCTACGCTATTCTCCAAGCTCCTCGTGGCGACGCTACCGAGGCCATTGTCTTGGTTGCTGCGTGGAAGACTGTCGAAGAGCAGCTCAACCGCAACGGCGTGTCATTGGCCTTGACCCTAGTCCGTTACTTTAAGCGTACGTGAAGGTCTCTGAAGGCATGCGGATGAGGAAACTGACATACCGAGATAGGATGGTCACTATGGTCCAAGGATATTATCCTAGTTGTTCCCCCAGACAGTAAGACCGGCACCCAAGCTTGGGTTGACGCATACCACGATGCTCACAACCCTGACCTCGTGGCGCCTCTGCCTCTCAAGTCCGGAGCTCTGCAGGGCGCCATCGCCATCGACTATCCCCAAGAGCAGAGATTCAAGGCAGTGCACATCATCTACGATGGCGTTAATGGACAGCTCCCCAACCTCGATCTCATCAACTCCATTGTCAACATCGGTGGCGGCCAGATGGGCATCCCCACCACCATCCAGAAGATGACGCAGCACAAGGGGAGCTACCCCGATCGTCTGCAGACCATGCTGCGTGGTATGCTCAACCAGGGACTTGGCTACGCGGCCGGTGCTCATAGCAGCTTCATCCCTTATCATGTCGATGCTGTGACGCTGCAGCCCTATGGTGACGGATGGCATGATGACATGGGTATGGGTCGTCTCGTCGAGGGCTCGTTCCGAAGTCTGAACAATCTCCTCGAGCATCTGCACCAGAGTTTCTTCTTCTACCTGCTGATGCAGACGGACCGATTCGTCAGTATTGGCACTTATCTGCCCAGCGCCATGCTGCTGGCTGCCAACTTTACCATCATGGCCATCTCCCTCTGGGTCAAGAGCGGCCAGTCATCGATAACCGGGCAGAAGCCCAAGGATACCAAGGGATCTGCTTCAGCTGTTGAGACTGGGCAATCTGGAAGGGATCTCTTCTTGCCGCTTGTTATTGTCGCTATCTGCCATGCTCTCCCGGCTGTGCCTCTTTACACCTTTAACCATCTTCCTGCTGGTGTAAGTCTTGACTCACTAAACTTGAACTATACATCGCTGATAATCCATAGCTGCTTTCACCTGCCTTTGCCATCTTGTCCGTGGTCTCAGCCGCCCTCCCCTTTGTCATCTCCCGCCTCCTCTCAATCCTCTCCAAGCCCACCAAGCAGCACTTCCAGATCACAAAGTCCTTCTCCCTACTTGTCCTGGGCATGTGCCTCTCCACCCTCGCCACTCTCAACTTCTCCCTCGCCTTCCTTGTTGGCCTTCTGGCTAGCCCGCTTAGCTTCGTCCAGCCTGTCAAGAACCCTGTCCTCCGGTGGTCTCTGGCCGGTCTGCTCAACGTCGTGGCGCCATCGACAGTGGTGTACGCCGCGGCCCAGGCTTGGGGTATCAGCATTACCGACCTGTTGAGCGAGGCGAGCTTTGGCTGGAACGTGTGGGGCATGTATACACCTGTGGTGGTTTGGTGTTTGTGGTGGCCTGCTTGGCTGGTGGGCATGATCAACGTCTTTGGAGAGGTTTCGGCGTAGAGTGGTTGGAATTTGCTTTGTGTAAGATATGTCGCAGAGAGTCGATACCTAGAGTCCTGAAGGGATGATCTATACTCATAAACTACTGGCATCACATATAGACTAGCTAGTTGCAAGATTTACTGTCATTGGAATATCCATTGGAGTGTGGTTGAGAGGGCTATGGCTGTTGCTCCCGACAGATGGCCAAACGCCAGCGGAACTCTCCATGGTGATCTTCACTTTAAGTAGTTCAGGGGGGGAAGCACGAGGAGAGGGAGAACCCTGAGCAACAGCAACTCATAACATGGGATGGACTCGTATGATCAATAGTTGTCCTCTGGGCGGGATCATCAGCTGCCCACATAGATGTTTCTATCTGTCTACTGTACAGGGGTTCATTTTGTTGCCCTCATGCCACGCCGTCTTCACTCATCTTGTCTATGCAGCCCACACGTCCTTGCCAGCCGACTCGATCCAATTGCCGAGTTGGTTGACGCTCGAGTCCCAGTCCAGAAGTCGCTGGCGCATGGCGGCAATCTGCTTCATATCCAATACCTTGGGCTGAACCCAGGTAATGTGCGCCACGCCATCCACTTGGTCGATGGTACCCCGCAGCAGACCCAAGCTCAGAGCCTTCATGATGAGGTGCTCAATCTCCTGTGGTCGAACCTTAGTCTCCTGAGAGATGGTGGCAAAAGTCATGGTTCGGTCATGAGGGGGTCGGCGGAAAACGGCCTCTGTGAGAGCAGAGAGGTAGATCTTCTGGCGGAGGTGCGTAGAGTTGCTGCTCAGGAGCTTGTTAGACTCGACACGGTCAGAAAGCCTCTCGTAGGCCGCAAGATCTCCGCGATTGAAAGCGAAAAGGAGCTCGCGCATCCAGGCGTGCTCGCTCTTGGCAAGGACATCGAGGATGGGATGGAGGAGCAGCTCTCCAAAGTTGTAGATGCTGGTTGAGACCAGGGCGGCGATGCTGAGATGATAGGCCCGCTTGTATCGTTCCTTGGGAGAGAGGGAGGCGACATCGATACAGGCAAGGTAGAGGAGGGCAGTGCGGTAGTAGTTGGAGAAGTCCATCTTGAGCTGCGGAGGGGTTAGTGCGGGTTCGGGCATGAATATTGTGACACCGTGGTCATAGGTCCTAGGAAGTGAACATACCTGGTAGTAGGTGGCGTTGGCGTCGTAAAATGAGGCATGGACGATGTTCTCGACGGAATCGAAGGAGTCCAGTATTCTCTCGGCGGTGTCGAGATCCTTTCGTGCACTGTCTAGCTCCTCAAGGTCGAGCTTCGCTCGAGCGACGGCAACCAGGGCAAAAACGTATGCATCTTGCGAGTTCTCGTTGTCGACCTTCTTGGCGACCGATTGCAGGAATTCCAAGCGCTCCTCATCCTCTGGAGTTCAAAGACAACATGGGTTAGCACAGCACCGGCTTCGGAGGGGCACGCAGCAGGGAACCTTACCGTCGCACTCTGTCGCCGCCTTCAACGCAAGTTCCACGAGCTTCAGCTGGTTGATCTTGTCGGCAAATTTGAGGATGAAGACTCTGTAGAAGGCTAGCCGCTTGGGAGCGCTCCCGGGATGGCTAAAGAACTCGACGAGGGCCTCGGTGAGCTGGTGCCAGAGCTTCCGCTCCCAGTAGTTCTCAAAGTCGAGGATGAGGGGCTGGAGCTCCTCGGGAGCTTCATCACGCTGCTCGGCGAGGAAATCGGGGATGGCGTCGGCGCTCATGATGGCGGAATGTGTAGGAGTTGGTGGGTTGTGACGTGTAGATGGTGAGCACAGCAACGATAGCTAGCTTGCACCTTGGGATCTCGAGCTTTTGGATCGGCACAAATTCTTCCCTGCAAATCCGCGCGTACTCGATGTATTTCCTTCGTGATGATGACAGCGCCGTCCTAGACAGCCAGAGCAAGTCGGTCGGTTTGGGGTGTTTGTTCAAGGTTGATGGTTGCTTCTGTGGAGTTGGAGGGAGGTCCTTAGCTCATCAATGAGGCTGCCAGGCAGCCTGGTGTCGCAACACTCAAGGACGCACGGACCCATTCTTCCCTTGGAATCCCGCTAGCCAATAATGAGCTGCAAGATTTCATTGACCCATCACGTGATCTGGAAATAGCATTCCCCGAGGCTCTACCTTCCCCAGCATCACCAAACATTGCTGCTGTGAAGACGAGACGATCCACGGCCAATTGCGAGGCACAGCAGCGTCTTCCCACGCAATCTGTATAATCGCAATCATGGTTTCGCCCCTCTTTGCCGCGCGGTCGGCCCGCAATGTCGCCCTCAATGTCACGGGCAAGCGATTCCTCTCCGACATCTCTATCACCCGAACCGGGAAGCCCATCATCCGAGTTGAGGGTGGCCGGTGAGTCCAACCACGATCCATTGGCCCTTTGAAACATGTTGCTGATGCTTGCCTCTGTCTAGTTCATCCCTTGGAGGTGCGACGATCGAGCCACGATGCCCATGAACCACGCTGACGATTGACAACCAGGCCACACTGTTACGGTATTTGGCGCAACCGGCCAGCTGGGACGATACATTGTGAACCGTCTTGGTGAGCAGACCCGGCCTTTATAAGTTGATGGGGGAAAGGGATGGCAGAAAGACTAACCATTGTCTACCAGCTCGCCAGGGATGCACCGTCGTCATTCCCTACCGCGAGGAGATGACCAAGCGTCACCTCAAGGTCACCGGAGATCTCGGCCGCGTCGTCTTTGTCGTATGTCCAATCCCTTCGATCTCAACCATAGCCCCGCTATAACTCTCGCCTTTAGGAGCACGACCTTCGAAACACGCCCTCGATCGAGGCCAGCGTCAGGCACTCCGATGCCGTTTTCAACCTGATTGGCCGTGATTACCCGACCAAGTATGTTTCTTCGAGAGGACGAACACGAGGGCGAGCAGTGAAGCTAAGAAGGCATCAGGAACTTTTCTCTGGAGGATGTTCACGTTGAAGGAACCGAGCGAATTGTCGAGGCCGTTGCCAAGTACGATGTCGACCGATACATCCACGTTTCGTCCCACAGCGCCAACTCCCAGTCCGCCTCCGAGTTCTACCGCACCAAGGTACTTCGAGTGCAGCTTCAACGAGGGGAAGATATTGACAAGAGTATCAGGGCCGAGCTGAGGAGATTGCCCGGGAACTGTTCCCCGAGACCACCATCGTCCGACCCGCCCCCATCTTCGGTTTCGAGGACAACCTTCTGCTCAAGCTGGCTGGTGTGACCAATCTCTTCACCTCCAACAACATGCAGGAGAAGTTCTATCCCGTTCATGTAGGTGGCAGAAACCTACTAGACATGGAATGGTGCTAACCCCGATAGTCAATTGATCTCGGAGCCGCCCTCGAGAAGATCTTCTACGACGACACAACCGCCGGACAGACTTTCGAGCTCTACGGACCCAAGCAGTACAGCATGCGCGAGATTGCCAACATGGTGGACAAGGAAATTTACAAGCAGCGACGGCACATTAACGTTCCCAAGGCTATTCTGAAGCCCGTTGCCGAGATCCTGAACAAGGTGCTCTGGTGGCACACCCTGTCGGCCGATGAGGTTGAGCGAGAGTACATGGACCAGGTTATTGACCCTGAGGCCAAGACTTTCAAGGATCTTGGAATCGAGCCCGGCGACATTGCCAACTTTACCTACCACTACCTGGTGAGTGACCAAGTTTCGCGTATCAAGACCACCTCTAACAACCCTCAAGCAAGGATTCCGAAGCCAAAGCTTCTATGATCTCCCTCCTGCGACGGAGAAGGAGAAGCGGGAAGAGAAGAAGTATATCCATGTTTTGGATGAGTTGTAAAGAATAGGAATTAAGTTCTAGGTCTAGAGTTATAATTTGCGTTAAAATAAAAGAAGATAGTTATTTCTATATAAATGCCTTTTAAGTAAGATATATTAT
>SSHR01001756.1:0-10629 GCA_006518225.1 Fusarium neocosmosporiellum
ATATAATATTATAATTAAGCTTCATTTAGGCTCGTAATAGCGGTTCAAAAATGGAGCCGTTACCAGTGGTTAATCGGGTGGACCCGGGATGTGTCGTTACTTTATCGTCCCCACTGTAGTCAATCTAGACCATCAACAGTGCGCCAAAGGCGGAAAGGGTTCTTGGGGCGAGTGGACGGCTTGGCTTGCCGAGAACCGGGGCGAGATGATGTAATTGACAAAAAAAAAAAAGCAAGATGGGACGAGAAGCTGGAGGAGGCCGGACCCTGAAGACGCCAATATATTCCATCGCCAGCTGCCCAACAATTTGAACAATCATTAACAAGAATGTTCTGAGAGAAATCACCTAAAGCCAATCATGGCGCCCCTTTAATGCTTTAATCACCCTCCTTGCACATCCTATGAATAATCACCCCTGTTCTGAATAACCTCTCCTGTGTCGCGGTTCTTTTGTCGACCCCGCCACAATGCGACCTTCGACCCTATCCGCACTATCTTATCACATCATGGTTGATCTGTCCATTCATCAAGATCTTCATTCCTCTCTTCTCCCATCCATCAACTCCCCGCACATGAGCGTCATCGCGACGTCGCCCGACTTCTGTACATGTCTCGACCCGACAACCTCAAAACACCGAGTTAAACGGCTTGAATCGTCGTCTGCTCCTGTTTAAGCTGGAGCTGCTCAAGACCCAACCTCCACTGCCATGGCGACAACTCCACCAACGGTTCCCGAACCCGAGCAACCGACTCCTACCTCTCCGACCGTCGCTACAACCTCTGCGGTTCTTTTGACGTCCGCGTCCGAGTCGAGTGACGATGGCATCCGTCTAAGCCCCGCCGCTGCTCGTCGGTTTGCTCGTCGCAACCTCCGTCGTACATCACCGACTCCCGATCTTGTCACAAGCCTCGTTCGACCGCCGTCGCCTGATGCAATTTATTTCGGGGCCCAAGTCGCCCAACAGGCGAGGCAGGATATCAGGAACAGACTTGATGCGTCATCTTCTTCAGGCTTGCTGATACCAAATGTCAACTCGGATCGCCGTTCCGGGCCCTTGCTACCGCCTCATCCTTCTTCCCTTGGCATCCCCAAGCGATATGGCGGAAACGGCATCTTCGACATGTACTCGCTGACATATGTCACCGAACCTGATCCCAACCTTCTCTGTCCTATCTGTCACGATCCGCTTGTCGACCCCGTGACGACTCCTTGCGACCACACGTTTTGCTATCTCTGTTTGCGCCAGAGCATTGATTCAAGCCCTTCTGGTACCGCCTGTCCCATCGACCGAGAACCACTGGTATGGCCAAACTGCTTTAGTGCACCACGGCTTGTGCGCACACAGCTTAACAATCTCAAAGTCAAGTGCCCATACCACGCGAGAGGATGCAAGTCAGAGGTTCGCCGGGAGGTGGTCGAGATCCATGCCACCACTGAGTGCCGGTTCAAGGACTTTACTTGTCCCGGCACCGACTGCGACAGGAGACTGCGATCAAAGCCAACAGATGATAGCTGTCCTCATCACGAGACCAAGTGTTCCCACTGCAAGACGTCGTTTGAGGCTCCCGATCGGGACTTGCACCTTCTAGCATGCCCCATGAGCAAGACTCGCTGCGAGGGCTGCTGGAAGCTTGTCTATCGGAGCCAAATGGAGACACATCGCGATCTGGAGTGCGAAGGTGTTGTTGTTAACTGCCCCTATGATGAGCTAGGCTGCCCTGCAAGGGCTCTACGTGGACAGATGGACATTCACACCTTGGGCTGTGCATTTCACCCCGACACTCCATCCGGCATGATAATCCGATCTCAGCGAGAACTTATCCAGTCTTACGGTGACCTCGGACAACAGATCCAACAATTAAACGCCCGCCAGGACGAAACGAGCCGGCGACTCAACGAGATCAACTCATCCCTTAGCCGCCGAGGCGGAGATGACTCGGTTGTAGGAGACAACCGCACTATCCAGGACCTAGATGCTGGCTTCGAAGAAGTCCACCAGAATTTAACCCATCTCGAGGCCCGGCAAAGTATGTGGACGATCAACCAAATCATGCCTATCCGCGAGGAGGTGACTGAACTACGAAACAATATTAACATGATCCGAATGCATGTCAACTGGCTCCTGAATCGGAGCCGAGAGGAAGGTCGCATTAGAGCGGCCAACAACTCTGGATCAGCATCAACCATACAGCGAGACAGGTCTATCGAAGGCCCCCGTCTATCGGAGCGCCGCCGCTCAGCCAGCGCCGAGGGGGCAGATCTGCCTCGACTATGATGAGAGGCACCAAGCGCTACATTCTTTTGCCCTTTTTTTCTGGCGTACTAAAGGTTCGGTATACCCTTAGCATATACACAGGCATGGTGGAAAAACAATAGGAATTATGGTGTACATAGGTATTGAAATTTTGTGAATTGTTATAGAGCTGGACAATCAAGCAAGATGGTCATGATACTCGGGGGTAGGTCTCGTTTTGCTGTGACAATGTCTGAAGTGAACAAATATGTCGTCAATATCAAAAACCAGAGGTTCTGTTCTGACGTCAGCAGAAAGAGACCCCAAGGATCCTTTGCTATTCCGAAGACGCGAACTGGCGATATCTCCGATGATAGTCAAGGCAAAAGTCAAGCTTATTAGAAATCCCGTTCACGGAGCCGAATGCGGGCGGGCACTCAGCCCGGAGCGGAGTTTACCTTCTTTCTGCGGAGTTTGGGCATTTGCTTCTCAACACGAAACTACTTTTTTAACCCACTCTTCGATTATTATTATCGTTTATTGAGGATTCAACAGAAGCAATAAAAACACCAAAACGCCATCCGCTCCAAGGCAGATTTCGAGTACATCCATCCGTCCATTGGTTCATCTTACTTCTTCTAGGGCATTCCACGCCCTTGAGACCGGACGGCACAGGCAGCTACCCGCCGCTATAGCCCGTCCAACGCAGCTAGGCTGCAGCGCCACACACAAGGGACCAGTCGCTGAATTACAGCGCGTGCAGCCTCACCGCCCCGCGTTGCTGTCTGTCTGAGGTGGTGGCTACCTGGTTTCCCCCACTATTACCAAGCTGCCCGCCCTCCACCATCACTTCCCTCTATCCATATCTATCTGCCATCTGTGAGGCTCGGGTCCACACAGACCTCCCACCTCAATCTTCAGCCTCGTCATCCATATTGCACTTCTCTCCTGCACCATCTCCCTTTATTCCCGCTCTTCCTCATCGTTGTAATTTAATCGACGCTGGAGAACGCCGCAATGGATCCTAACGAGCAGCCTTCATGGGCTGGCGGCGATGCCCCCGACAAGGAGAAGATGGAACAGGCAAGTTGACCTCATGCGCCGATGGAGCTCATGATGGAGCCCGCCTGCTAACATGCGAGGTCCAGATCCGTGCTAGACGCCTGGCCAAACTGGGAACTTCGACTCCTGCTTCGTCAAAGTCGGACGAGAACAAGGCTCCAGGCACCGAATCGTCGAACCCGTCCCGCACGTCCACGCCGAAGCCACAGACCACCTCGACCGACTCATCACGACCCAAGATCAACATCACCCCCTCCGCACCCTCCTCGAGCTCCGCCGCGAACCCCTTCACCAAGCTAGTGGACAGGTCTGAGAACCAGAGCGAGCCGTCAAGCTCAACAGGTAGCTTCCGTGTGAATCGTAAGAGACAGGCTTCTGAGATTGACGACGCTGTTCCAGCGGGCCGACCCTCTCCACGCCCCTCCAACTCTCAACCCGAGTCCGACGAGGCCTATGCCGACCGAGTCCTGTCCCAGATCTTCCGCATCACTGTGGACCCGCACAACATGTCCAGCCATGGACATAGGCTGGTGTTCCTTCCAAACCTGAACCAGGAGCTCAACGACTCTGGTGAGCCCTTGAAGCTTTCAGCCGCCTCGTTGGATCAAGCGCTCATGGAAGCGGCTGGAGCATGGCCTCAGGATAAGCCCCTCATGAACTACTTTTTGCCTTGCTGGAAGCGGGCTGTGAAAGCAGCTACTCAATTCAAGGCCACAGAGGGACCCCGGTTCGAGGTGCATAGCGAGGCAAAACGGCTGTGCATGAGTAACTGCCTATTTGCTTTGACCATGCCGGACCTCTACGGGTGAGTAGAGCGGTAACTCTGAGGAAGCAAACCCTAACTGTCGTGTGTAGACGCGACCCAGACCCAAAGCATGACACACTCGTGCCGTACCTCTTGAAGGGTGTCCTAGATGACAATGGCCTATGCTTTAACTTCATCCAGGAAGCTATTAAGCGGTTTGACGACGATGACGCTATCCCTGCCCTGTTCAACGATGCCATGGTCCAGATCTCGAGTAAACTGGGTACCTTGTCCATGAATGACGATTACAAGCCATACGTCCAGGTGCGCCCTATAAATGAAATGCCGTCAACTGCACGGCCGTAGTTCTGACATGGTTGACAGGCGATGCTTACATATGCGCGATTCCCACGTCTCATCGTCAACTTGGCCAAACACCCTTGCTTTAACATGGCGCAGAGTGCCCCTGGTATCGAGAAGCACACTATTCTCGGCCCCTTTTTCCGCCTCTCACCTCTACAGGGCGAGGTTGTGAAGAGTTACTTCCCGTCGCCCCGGTCTCTTGACAAGACCAGGATCGCTACCGCACAAGACGCCCTCCGCATGGTGTTACGGACACACCAGGATGACCTCTTTGTGATTACAAATGCCTTCATCCGAGCGGGCGCTGATACTCGATCTCGAACATTGGACTGGCTTGCTTACATCATGAACACAAACCACAAGAGGAGGGGGATGCGGGTTGATCCGAAGGAGGTTGCCTCGGACGGATTCATGATTAACGTGACAACGATTCTGGACCGATTCTGCGAACCTTTCATGGATAACGACTTCAGCAAGGTGGACAAGATTGACGACAACTACTTCAGAAAACAACCGCGAGTGGACATCAAAGATGAGACAAAGATCAATGCCGACCAAGCCCACTCGGACAAGTTCTACTCCAACAAGGTGCCTGGCGAGGCCAACTTTATCTCGGAGGCCTTCTTTCTCGCTCTGGCAGCGCATCACTATGGAAGCGAAGCCTGCAACTCACAACTCAAGGGCCTAGACCGGGACCTTCGGTATTTTGAGAATCGCATCGAAGCGATGGAGGCGGAGCGTCCCAGGATGGCCAACGTTCCTCACCAGGCACAGCGGTTGGAGGTGGCCATTGCAGCCCACGTCAGGACGCTGGAGAATGCGATTAGCAAGAAACATGCCATTGAGGGTGTGCTGCTTGACGAGCGGATGCAGAGTACGTCTTTGCGTTTCATGCGATATGTGGCTGTCTGGCTGCTGCGTCTTGTGACTCGATCCAAGTACAAGCCCGGTCTGGAATCGACAGAGATTAAGTATATGGCCCCTTCCCTAGAGCTTTTTTACTAGATGCTGACCTGTTAGGCTTCCTCTTCCTGCCGAGATACCAGATGTGTTTTCATGCTTGCCGGAGTACGCCCTCCAGAACATCGTGGACAATTTCACGTTCCTTTTCAAGTAGGTGTTTCCTTCGCATGCATGTCTTAGCCAGACTGACAGGTTCTAGATGGATCCCCAAGATTCTTCCTAGTGCGATCGGGGATGAGATGATTGCGCTCTGCGTGACATTCCTTCGCTCAACCGAGTACATCAAGAACCCCTACCTGAAGTCGTCATTGGTTTCTTTGCTCTTCTCATCCACCTGGCCACTGATGCATCTGAAGCGTGGCGTGCTCGGTGATCAGCTTGTTGGCAGCCGGTTCGCCAATGAGCACCTTTTGCGAGGATTGATGAGGTTCTATATCGAGTGCGAGTCAACAGGCGCTGACTCTGCCTTTTACGACAAGTTCAACATCCGATATGAGATCTTCCAGGTGATCAAGTGTGTTTGGGTGAATGATCACTACAAGCGCCAGTTGACGCAGGAGAGCAAGTGAGTCTTTCGCAAGCCAACTTGGTTGTATAGGCAGCTAACAAAAAGGAAGGGTCAACAAGCAGTTCTTCGTTCAGTTTGTTCACATGTTGTTGAACGATGCCATTTATGTCCTGGATGAAGCTATGACAAAGCTCACCAAGATCAGGAGCATCGAGAGGGAACTTGAGGACCGGCCACTTTCAGCGGAGGATCGCCAGAAGAAGGACGAGGAGCTCCAGCAGCTTGCCAACTCGGCCAAGTCGTTTATGCAGCTGTCCAACGAGACGCTCGAGATGATGAAGCTCTTCACCGAGGCCATGGGCGAGGCCTTTACCATGCCTGAGATCGTGTCCCGTCTGGCAGGCATGCTCAACTATAACCTCCAGACGCTGGCGGGCAAGAAGGCGGCTGCCGAGCTCAGCGTCTCCAACAAGGACAAGTACCACTTCCGTCCTGTCCAGATCATCTCGGACATTGTTGATATCTACCTCAACTTGGAGAACTCGAGCGTCTTCATCGACGCAGTCGCCGCCGACGGACGCTCCTACAGCCCGGAGGTGCTCAACCGTGTCAGCCAGATCCTGACGTCCAAGCACCAGAAGGAGCCGACCGAGATTGCCCGCTGGGACAAGCTCAAGCTGAAGTTTATCGACGCCAAGCTCCAGCTCGACCAGGCCGATCTGGACCTGGGAGAGATCCCGGCTGATTTCGAGGATCCCATCATGGGTGACCTCATGACGGACCCCGTACTGCTGCCTAGCAGGCACATTGTGGACCGTTCCACCATTGTGCAGCACTTGCTGAGCGACCGCAAGGACCCCTTCACCAGACAGCCCATGACCATCGAGGATGCCATCCCGCAGCCGGAGCTGAAGGAAAAGATTATGCAGTGGCGCGAGCAGAAGATAAAGGCGGCTAGGGAGAAGATGAAGAGCGAGGCTATGGACACGACTGAGGGTTAAAAGGCTGTCTTTATGGAAAGGGGTGGCTAATGAGTGTATGCGGTTGTTTAAGGGGACTCATTGAGGGACGGATGCATGCATACTTGGCTTTGATTTTGCTGTCATGGGTTTCCAGAGCCCAGGAGGCAGGGGGGACGGACGAGGCGCGGGAAAGCGGTTTACGAGTGATAAGAACAGACAAACAGACCAGATACGTACGTGTATGTCCACGAGTTGCGGTCTACGGACCGTGACACATGACCAGGTAGATCATGATGCTTTCTCGAATATGCAATCACCAGCGTTGTCTCTAGATCACGTCACCATTCTCTGTCTCTTCAGCTACTCTCCAACTGATCTCGGGTATCTCCAACGCAGTTCCTTGACTCCTATACAATCTCACATCTCCACCAAATACGGCTATTTATGCTTCCACGGCCGTCTCCCCCTTAAACTCGGTGACGACCTGCTCAATCTCCTTCAAAATCTCTGCCTTGCGATCGTCGGAGCACCAGCTCTCCTCCATGGCGCCGCGAACAATCCACGCCCAGTCCTTAACAGACAGGTTGAAAGTCTCTTGCACGCGACAGTAGACCTCCTGAACATAGGCACCAAAATAGGCCGGGTCGTCGCTGTTGACACTGAAGCGGATACCGGCATCAAGGAAGGCGCGCACAGGGGCATCAGCGAGGCCGGGCAGGTTGCAAAGAGCGACATTAGACCAGGGGCAAAAGGTTAGCAGAGTCCGGTTCGCGGCGAGGGATGCCAGAAGCTCTGGATCCTGAGCGGCAGCAAGACCGTGGTCGATACGTGAGACGCCCAGGTGCTCCAGAGAGGCCGTGATGAACGAAGAGGGTGCCTCCTCGCCGGCGTGCGTGGTGAGGTGCGTACCCGTTTTGGCGACACGGGCAAAGATGTCGGTGAAGAGCTCAGGTGGGAAGTCCTTTTCGCTTGAGACCATGCCAAAGCCCGTCAGCGTGCCATCAGTGAAGTGCCCGCGCTCGAGAAGAGTGTCGACAAGAGCGTGAGACTCGGGGACTGGGAGGTGACGAAGGATGCAGACAATTAACTCAACGGTGATGTCCAGCTCCTTCTCAGCACGGCGCTTGGCCGCCGTGAGGCCCACGATGATGGTGTCGTAGCTGACTCCACGAGCAATGTGCGCCTGGGGGTCGAAGAAGATTTCGGCATGGCGGACCTTTTCCTCTGCAGCTTTGCAAAAGTAGGCCCATGCAAGACTCTCAAAGTCCTGCTCCGAGATGAGCACACTCATCCCCAGATAGTAGTAGTGCAGAAAGTCATCGAGGCAGGTGAAGCACCCATATCGCTCGCGCAGCTTCTCAGGGGAAGCATAGGCAGGGTCATCGGGAAGAGAAATGCCATTCTTTTCAGCGAGCGAGAAGAGGAGCTCTGGCTCTAGGGTGCCCTCGATATGGAGGTGCTGCTCGACCTTTGGGAGAGCGATGAGGAAATTGTGAAGCGGGGATTTGCACATTTTGATGCCTGAAAACACGGCCACTTGTCGTATGATGGATGCTCTGATAAAAGGTTTGGCGTTTATGGCTCGCTTGAAGCCTTGTGGGAGTACTTGTTATGTCGCTTCAACTTGGTTGTGATGGTAACTAAAAAACTTCCCAGGTGTGCGTCAATATCCTCATTCAAGCAAGTGCCCCGTCAAGATTGTGCGCCCGTGACCAGATCGAGTTTTGATAACTCGTTAAGCTCGAACGATGATTAGACTCCCACGGTCCGATAGGAGGAAGCACGGCCGGGGAGTACCCGGCCCCGTTACAATCATGGTAGTAAGTCCGGAGTATAGTCAGAGTTGAGGTGAGATGGTGGACAAGATGCTTTCCGGGTTCCTGGATAAGAAACGTGGCCCGTCTTCTGGCTGGCTTCTGTCTAGAAACATGGCAAGTCTGTGGGTAGGCAGCCGGGAACTAAGCAACGTGTAAATATCGTCACCACGTTGTTGGACGTTGCAATCACAAGCCTTCAACGTTGTGGCTTGGGCTGGCCAGGGCTGGAACGATGAGCCGTCCGCAGCTAGAAGGGCGGCGCCTTGGGCTGGCGCTGCTGATGCCGCTGCTGATGCTGTTGGAACCAATGCCGAAATCTCTCATTGCTTCTTCCCACTGATCATCGCTTCAAGTGCTGACGGCGGCGTCTAGTCCGAGTCTAGCGGTTAGCACATGTCGCTATGCAGCATATGCTGGGGCACATGCACAATTGAATCACTGTCGCAATCCTAGGCTTGAAACTGAGCGAGCCTCGCCAGAATCCACCTGAGTAAGATCCTTGGGATGCGCCAGAGCCCGAGATGGATGGATGGATGGTCCACTCCCACACAACGAGGAGGATTCCTTCCTGTCGTTCCGCCCCAGACCCAGACCCATGGACAGAACAACATCCATCGTCAAGGCTTGCACCAACTGCAACTGGGCTGGGCTGGGCTGGGGTACTACTGCACTGTATGTACCAAACAGCAGCGCCTCATCCTGTATCCATCGCCTCCTATCGTGCCATGCCATGCCGACGGGTCGTCTGGACCCAGGGGATCCAGGGACAAGGGACAGGGCGCAAAAAGCAAACCACCGACAAGGGCAAACATTCCCGTTCCGACACCCGCGCAAAAAGTAAAACTGTCCCCTCCCCGGGAGCACACATCGGACGGAGGCAGGCCAAGGTGACGATGGCTTGCCGGGTATTAACAATGCATGTGTTGCTGTGCGGCTGCGGCGAGTCAAGTCGCTCATCCACATCTCAGATGCGAGAGCACCCTTACTCGAGTCGAGTCCTCGAGGGACCAGCTGCTTTAGCGCCGAGCAGCAAGTGCAGAGATACGTCCCCGAAGCTGCGCTGCGTCCCGCTCTTCCTTCGCTTCTTGCCGGACACCGCCGCTCCGGATTCCCTTGAAAGCACCTCTTGGTCAACCCCACAAGAGGGCTTGGCCCCTTCCATTGGTCGCCGGATCGGCCGCTGTCTTGAGTCGTCATGGTCGGGCGGGACTGATCTGACGGGTAAAGGATCAACAGAACACCACGAGCTCTGCCTTGGCGAGCCTGTCTCGTCCTCTGTTAGTCGAAACTTGACGACCGAAATAAACTAGATCCCGGCCTTGTCAGTCACCATGTCCTTGCCCTGCCATGCCCTGTTCTGCCCTGCCCCCAAGCCATCCAAGCATCACGAGGCACGATGTAACAACGCCGTTGTTAGAAGCAGCAGCCCGGTCAGGAGCGAGGAATGGTTGCTCAAGGCACCCGCTTCAGAGGCTTGATGCCAAGGTAGTCCGTCCTGCCGCCATTCCGATTCATCGTCTCCTGAACATGGATCATGGAGCATGCATGGGATGGGTCATGAGGGGATTGAGCAAGCAAGCAAGCAAGCAAGCAACTCATTCACTCAGTCGATAGTAGGAGTAGCAACAGAAGTATCAAGCACCCGCTGGGATCGAAAGATCTCGGCTCGTCGTCCCCCACAAGCCACATGCGCGCGCACGCGAGTCGCGGAATTCCTGCCAACTTCCCCCTCTGGTCCTTGATTCGCCTTGGTTTCGAGCGAGCACATAAACTCATTGCTGATCCGCCTACCCGTGCAAGGGTGCGAATCGGAACGGCTCCCATGATCGGTACCAGACGCATGGAGATTCACGACATCTGCGTCGCGTGGCATACACTTGTGCTGCCTGCATACATAAGAATAAGCAAGTCTGCCCTCTTGACTGGACGCGAGCACTCATATCTGCCCGGGGCTGGCTGAAGAGCGGGCATGTTC